>KE157156.1:14941-71416 GCA_000411055.1 Leavenworthia alabamica
GCGTATGTTAGCAAAAATATGACTGCGTTTCTGTAACGTGCGCTTATTACTTGGACGCCTCAAGGCGTGAGTAGCGTGGGGGGTGGTAATGACTGTTGGGTGGGCCATTGGGCATTAAACTAATTACCAAAAAGTTTTTTTTTTACTCTATGGATTACAACTTTTTACTTTTTATTTTTTTTTCCGTAAAATTATATATCGTCAAAACTATGCGTTATGTTTTTATTCGTTTTGAGAATATTATAAAGTATATTATGATTTAATTAGTTTAGTGTTTAATAAATTGAGACACTTGAGTGTGGTCTTAATTAGATAATATGTCAATTTGTTCGTGGAATAACTTTAAAATTATGTAGAGTGTCTATCATTTTGTCATCGTTACCAAATAACGACAAAATAAAATAAAATAATTTGACCGAGTAAATCAGTATGGTTAAAAGGGTAAGTATAGTAACTGTCTAAAGAGCATATGACTATTTATAGTAATTATACCTATCGCTTTATCATTTACATAAAATCTTATCAGATTTACTATGTAAAATAAATCCACTATAAGATTTACTATGGTAATTTATATTCATTCTGTATAATTAAACAAATATGTATATATTATCTTTTAAACTATGCACACTAAACATCTGCTTTGTAATGTGCTCTTACTACTTTTTACTCTCTATATAGAGATCTATAGGTCTATAAAAATAAGTTATGAGTGTCACAATCTGGCTCGTGAAACTTGATATAAAAAGTATAATGTCGGTAAAACGTTTAAAAACATAAAAGTATTGTCGGTAATCTTCTATTTAGTTATTTTATCTTAAAAGTAATGTTAGGTAATGGCTCACGTGAGATGTAGGCATGTAATTTACCTTTAGATGATAACATTTTTATCACTTTTATTTATAGTAACTATTTATAACAGATAATAACAAAATATAATTGTATAAATATTATGACAAAATTATAGTAACCGTTTAAAATTATCATAAATTAATCACAATACCGAATTGGATATAGGTAACACAAAGATAGGAGGAGTCGTGTGGCTTGTAAAATACGAAAGGTTTATAGAAAAAATATGATTAATAAAGATTTGGAAGCATTAGAGTTTGGCGATAATTTTGTAAGAATTTTAATTAAATAATTATCTGTTTTGTCTTATTAGGGTTTTAATTTCATTACATCCTCATCTGTCTCTTTCTTCTTTAACATTCTTTGTCATTTTCCTCTAACCTTTTATCTCTTTTCCATCGTTCTTCCCTTCAATTTGTTTTATTCATTTATCAGACTATAACTTGTTTAATAATTAACTTTTGTTTTCATAGATGAAGTACATAACGAACGAGTAGATGGATTATGGATGTCACACATTAATTACGACGACTATACCTATGGATCATAATCATGGGTAGTGTGTTATTCTCTAGGCTATATCATTTTAACATGTTTTTAAAACTATTATCCATTGGGCCTTTTATTTATTTTATAAAAAGTAAATGGGCTTATTCATTTACTAAACCCTTCGTGAATGGTGGAACTGTTAATCCAACGACCAACAATGATGTTATCTAACGGTTCCATGTATTATAACATTGTGATTAAACGAATTATAAATCCATAAAATTACACCATTCCAAAGTAACACAAACTAACATCAAGAGTTATTGAAGAAAAAATAATATATTAACTATTTCATATGTATCGGTTTTGTTAGGCTTATTTTGGTAAGTGTATAATATATATATATATATTTTTAACAATTCATTAAAGAACAATTCTCTGAATAACATAAAACCAACGATATTAATTAATAAAAGGTTTAATCTTATCCAACTCAAACTAATTTACTAAGCGGTAATGTCATGGGCTGATTTTTACTAAGTCCAGCCTTTGTTTCTGTTCCTTATTTCTCTTCTACAAACGCAATCACGCTTTGGAAAAAGGCTGTGTGCTCATCTTTTTCTTCCTTATTGACTCTCATTAATTTTTCATCATTTATCTGAATTTGTTCAAACTTTCAAGTTTTTAGATCAATCTGATTACCAAATCCTGATTCTGTCCCGCGTCAAAGATCGATTCTAGGGTTTTTTTTTTTAATGTGAAAAGTGTGTGATATAGTCATCGTTTACATCTGAA
Organism: Leavenworthia alabamica; assembly: GCA_000411055.1. Classification (NCBI taxonomy): domain Eukaryota; kingdom Viridiplantae; phylum Streptophyta; class Magnoliopsida; order Brassicales; family Brassicaceae; genus Leavenworthia; species Leavenworthia alabamica. The sequence continues at coordinate 17,078 of KE157156.1, forward strand.
GTTCAGATAAAAGGTATGTAGATGATTTCGTTTCTTACTGATTCTCTCCTTTTTTTTTTTTATCATCATTAGATATTATCATTGTTCAGTTTTTTTTTTGGATTCTCTTGTTAGAAATTTAGCAAGTAGTTAAAAAAATCGTACATGTTCAATGGATCAAATTTGGAAAGTCTTAGAGCTGAGTAGTGATGATTTTGTAATCTGCCTTCTTCTACATCGAAGTTGATCTTGGTCTTTGATATTTGATCTTTGGGTTCCTACGATTTAGCTGTTATGTAACCGATTAATGTCCTTTGACGAATCAATGGAGGGTTTGATGTGGATAACTCTGAGCTGGGGAATTTTTATGGCTATTTCATAAGTTTTTGTTTATTTTCAATTCAGATTTATGACTCTTCAAGCTTTGACTTAGCAATATTCACATTGATCTTGTTTCGTTTTGTTTTGGATATGATAACTACTTTACTTGAAGAGGAGGTTTGCTTGTCCTTCACTGGCTTGTTTTTCTTTGTGGTTCTCTCATTTCAGGATTATTTAAAATGCACCGGGTTGGAAGTGCCGGGAGTAATGGCGGGTCTGTTCGCACTCGCAAAGAGAAAAAGCTTACTTATGTTTTAAATGATGCCAATGACAGTAAGGTCAGCTTGATCTTACCCTTTAATATGATTTGCTTCCATCCTGGGTTTCTGTTACCCTTTTCTTTGATTTTTTTTAAGTTTATAGTTGCTTCATAATTTGTATCTCGACAAGACTTTAAAATAGTTGTGGAATTATAGACTCAAATAAATCCTGATGATGTTATTTTTATGTTATGTCCCTGAAGCATTGTGCTGGCATCAATTGCTTGGATGTATTGAAGTCTTCTGTATCTAGTGATCAAAGTTACCTCTTCACTGGAAGTCGTGATGGCACACTTAAGAGATGGACATTTGATGAGAATACCACCTTTTGCTCAGCTATGTTTGAGTCTCATGTCGATTGGGTATAAAGTTTTCCTGACATTCAAAATTTAACTTTATATGGATTAGGATCCTTTTTTCGTGAGTGAAATCCTGTGCTGTTGTACATGTGTGATAATATCGAACCCCCATGTTCGACTGGTCAGGTGAACGATGCTGCTCTGGCTGGTGAAAGCACTCTTGTTTCTTGTTCTTCAGACACTACGGTCAAGGTTTGATACTTTGTCTCAATAGCAGTATACAACTAACATTTTACTTGTTTTTCCTGCCACCATATTGGTTACTAACTGCATCTTAATTTTCCTGTAACACTCTAGACATGGGACAGCTTATCAGATGGAGTCTGTACAAGAACTCTCCGTCAGCATTCAGACTATGTTACTTGTTTGGCAGTTGCGACAAAAAATGTAATTTGTCATTTTTTTATTGTTTTTACGTTAATGTTGCACCTGAATGAATAGCTTGGCCTGGTGGTATGACTTTTTTTGTAGGATATATGAATTTCTCATTGTCACATTCTAATCCTATTTTGGTGTCAAAACTTTTAGAGCAATGTTGTTGCATCCGGTGGCCTTGGTGGGGAGGTTTTTATATGGGATATCGAAGCTGCTTTGTCACCAGTTACAAAATCTAATGATGCGATGGAAGATAGTTCTTCAAATGGTACAAGTGGTCCTGGGAACTCTCTTCCCGTTACAAGTTTAAGAACTGTTGGTTCGAGCAACAATATCACTGTGCAGTCATCTCCATCCCGTGGATACACACCAACAATTGCCAAAGGCCATAAGGAGTCCGTCTATGCTTTGGCGATGAATGATACCGGGACGATGCTTGTCTCTGGTGGAACAGAGAAGGTATTTGTTCAATGGATTTGTTGAGAATATACCTGAGAACAAGAACAAAGGTTTATGTTTTCTGAATAATACTCAGCTCTATTTGTTTATTGCAGGTTTTACGTGTCTGGGATCCTAGAACTGGTTCAAAAAGTATGAAGCTGAGGGGGCATACAGATAATGTTAGAGTGCTTCTTCTTGACTCAACTGGCAGGTAAGATCTATTTTTATTGTTGACACAAGCAACTATATGGGTTCTTTTGGTTCCTATATTCTTCTCTGACTGGTTGATTTTCCTCGTGTTTCTTTGAGACTGCAGGTTTTGCTTGTCTGGGTCCTCTGATTCTATGATAAGGTTTGTATCTTTTATTAATTAGTTCATAACCATGAGCGCAGTGGCTGAAGTTATAGTGATCATTTCAGTTCTAACTGGTTCTAAATACATTTATAGACTCTGGGATCTAGGTCAGCAGCGATGTCTTCATACCTATGCAGTGCATACAGATTCTGTTTGGGCGCTTGCATGCACTCCATCATTTAATCATGTTTATAGCGGTGGAAGAGATCAATGTGTGAGTAGATACTAAACTTTCATCTTTCTTTGGTTCCCCTCCAGAATTTAACTTCCATTTTTGTGTTATGTTTCTTTCAGTTATACTTGACAGACTTGGGAACGAGAGAGAGTGTTTTGCTGTGCACTAAGGAACATCCGATTCAGCAATTAGCATTGCAAGATAATAGTATATGGGTTGCAACAACAGACTCCTCTGTAGAGAGATGGCCTGCCGAAGTACAGAGTCCTCAAAAGGTCTTTCAACTAGGTGGCTCTTTCTTGGCTGGGAATTTGTCTTTCAATAGAGCGAGGATATCCTTGGAAGGACAAAATCCTGTAAGAAAAAATAATGTCCTCCTGTAAATTCTTCTGTTTTATCTTTTCTGAATCAGTATTGTTAACTTTTGGCTTGTCTGCAGCCCCCTGCCTTCAGGGAGCCGTCAATAACTGTTCCGGGAACTCATCCGATTGTGCAACATGAGATTTTGAATAATAAAAGGCAAATTTTAACTAAGGTGAAATATACTTCTCTGAATGCTCTGGGAAGACCACCTAGATAGATTTATAGAGAGGTTGATGATATTTGTTTTGTTTTTTCTTTTGCAGGATGCAGCTGGCTCAGTTAAATTATGGGATATAACTAGGGGTGTTGTGGTAGAGGACTATGGGAAGGTCTCTGTGGAACTTTGATTTCTTTTTGAGTTTCTGATATTGTTATACCTATCTGCTGCTGTAATTCTGAATAATACTAACTTAAATAAATATATCTGTTTTCATCTTTGCAGATTTCATATGAAGAGAAGAGAGAAGAAGTGTTTGAGATGGTAAATCTCTTGATTTATTTTCAGAGATAATACTTTTTCTTTAGTGAGACTAGCAGATTTGTATACATTTATGATATATTGTTCATCTCTGCCTTTTCAGGTAAGCGTTCCATCATGGTTTACTGTTGATACACGACTTGGATGCTTATCTATACATTTGGAGACTCCACAATGCTTCTCTGCTGAGATGTATTCAGCAGATCTTACAGTTTCCGGGCGACCTGAAGATGATAAGGTAGGTTAGATTCCGGCAGCACTTTTATGTTACATATAATGGGAGACTTCTTATCTCACTGTTACATATAAGGAAATAATCCATAGATCTTTATACGCAAGTTCTTTATTGAATATTAGACTTTTGTTTGTTCCAACCTATTTCTGTCATTGGATTATGTGATTTGTAGATTAATCTAGGTCGTGAAACATTGAAAGGCCTGCTGGGTCATTGGCTGGCAAAGAAGAAGCACAAACCAAAACCCCAAGTTAATGCCTCTGGAGATACTCAACCTGCGAATGATCCAGTGTATCCTCCATTTGATTTTTCTTCCGTCTCCCCTCCATCCATCATTACCGAGGGTTCTCAAGGAGGACCATGGAGGAAGAAGATAACCGAGTTTACTGGAACTGAAGATGAGAAGGACTTCCCAATGTGGTGCTTGGACGCTGTCTTGAACAATCGCCTTCCAACTAGAGAAAATACAAAGTATTTGCCACTACCTTTTTCTTTAATCAAAAAATAGTTTGGACTTTTAGCATTTTCCTCAAAAATGTTTTTTTCTTTGCATTTTTTATAAATAGATAAATCTTATTATCTTGCTTAAATATCTTACTGGAAAATTTCCAAATTTCCAGATTAAGCTTCTTCCTGCATCCATGTGAAGGTTCAAATGTGCAGGTGGTCACACTAGGGAAACTTAGTGCACCACGGATCTTAAGAGTTCACAAGGTGCACTTACCCGTAAACTAAACCTATAGTTTTGCATGCGTTTTGTGTTATTCAATGGCTTTATTTCCACATGTCTATGTAGGTTACCAATTACGTTGTTGAAAAGATGGTCCTTGACAATTCATTGGATACTCTAGCTATCGATGGAGCAAGAAATGAATTGCTACAACCTGGCTCAAAGCCTTGGCAGAAACTTAGACCTTCCATTGAGATCTTATGCAATAACCAGGCAAGTTAGCTTCAGGAGAACCAACAATGCTCAACTTCTAGTTTTTTTTTTCAGGTGTCTCATTTATCGTTGCAGTATGAGGCTGAATAAACCGTTCTCTGTGATTATTTCAGGTCTTATCTCCAGATATGAGTTTAGCAACTGTCCGGGCATATGTATGGAAGAAACCTGAAGATCTGATTCTCAACTACAGAGTGGCTATAGCTAGATAACTTTTGAGGTAAATCGTCTGAAAAAGATGTAAAACTTATGAAAATGCATTGTGTTGGTGAGTTTGTTTACTTGATGGTTTTTTTTTTAACTTGGGAAAGGTGATTTCATATTAGGTGTTGTCATCAGAAAGAAAATAGATATAACTGAGCTTATAAAAGCGTTGGTAGATTTTTCATGTGAGCTTTCCACAGCTCGTTGATACCAAAGCCTTTATAGATTACTCTTTTCCATTTGAAACAATGAAAGGAACCATACCATACTTTTATGTCAATAGAAGCCTTGAAATTGAAATATCACGATATCCTTTTATTGCTCTACAGATTGGGATTTGCTGGTGTCATTTAGTCACATGGATGTCTTATAGCTTGTTCATTGAAAAAGCATAAATCTTGGCTTAGTGTTTGCTTAACTTTCATGCTGGAGAATAATCATTTTCTTTGGAGCTTGGATTCATGAAAAGTAGGCATGAATGCAGAGCAACCGATAAAGGTCCAAGTTATTAGTTGAGATGGTGTCGAAAGCCTTACTGAATTTGTACATTAGGTTTGAGCTTTTGGAAAAAAAAAACTTAAGCATCTCTGTTTTTGTGTTTTCTGAAATAAAAATAAACTAAAATTGTTGTATCTAAAATCCAACATTACTCTGGAACCAACATGCCGAGAAAAAAGCTGCTCAAGAACCTCTATTGTTTTCTTACATTTTCGCACAATAACATATAAACCCTACTTTCTCCACGCCAATGGAAGTAGGATTCACATAAGAGGAGAAATCAAATCTTATGGCCTAGTCATTTGTAAACGAAGCTTTTACCGACAGTTAAAGAAAATCAAGTACTGTGGCTTCTATGATGTTGTCAGGTTTCAACTTTCGATGGTGTTTCCATCAGCTTCAGCTAACTCACGTTCTTTCTCATGCTCCTCTGCAATTAGATTATGAAAATACATATGTTAGTTCCATAATAACAAACACTAAAACTATCACTCTATTTTGCACTTGCTTGTTTGGTATCAGTCAGCCTCTAAAAGATCAAAATACTAATGGATTCAGTGTTTAAAGTTTTACTCATGAAACCAAAGACTACTGCTTTAATCTATCCTTCATCCATACTTTAATACCCTAATCAACCTTACATACATATAAAACAATCATGTAGATTCAATTGCCACTTACCCATGAGTTTATACATTGCCTTTTGAGTACGCCTTTCAAGCTTATCAAGCTTCTTCTGGACATCTCTTCGTAGGTCCCAATTTGGCTTCTTTGGAGCAATGTTGACAAATGGATCCTACAATGATAAATTCAATTGTAAGCTTAAGAGGCATGAGTAAAGCAAACAACAATTCCAAACACAGGGTTTTGGTGGTCAGTGTACAGAGAAAAGAGAAAAAAAAAATATAGACACACACCTCTTTCTTCTCCACTGCAGGTGGTAGTGCAATGATTGGATCTTCGAATTTCGGGAGCTCTGGTGGGGCAACTTTACCTTCCTGTAGCTCCTTAGCTTGAGGCACATAATTTCTAAACTTCATGGCTGGACCACTGTAAATTCAAAGATAAACCATAAGCACTATTTCGTATGACAGCTACATGAACATCATTACTGATTCTCTCTCAAACAATTTGTGATAGTAAAAGGAGAGAAGCATAATCAACGTATTAAGGAAGACACAACAAGAACAATTTCATGTGCTTATCAATATCATTGGAGTCAAGACTGTATATAGAAATCGAAAAACTCACTCTTCTTCAACTGTATTATCTTCTCCATCTTCCTTGCTCTCAGAAAGTTCCTGAGCTGCCTTTAGAGCTCTAAGTGCCTCTTTACGAGCTGCAGATTTCTGTTCAATTGATTCATCTTCACTACCCATAACTTCCTGCAAAATTAGGTTATCGACGTAAACATCAAACAGATAACAAAACCCAAAAAAAAAAACGATACAGCTTCCTCGAAAACTAATCAGACACTTAAATTTATGTGTTTAAACCTAATAACAAACGCAAAACCTTGAATTTCAGGATCTAGGCAACCTAATCAGATGAAAGTTGTCGCTAAATAAGCAAACGAGCTACACTATGAAATTGAGTTGAATGTAAATATGAAGAAGGGAATGCTACGAGAAAATTAGTTATAAATCAACGAGAAAGTTAGAACTGTACCTGGAAGCTTCGAGATATGTAGATTGTTGACAAATCCGTCTGTGTATAAGGAACAATAGCAGACAGAGAGAAGAGCTTTTAAAAACTAATAAAACGACTGCGTTTGAACCACTATAAATGGGCCGGATAAAGTATTCTCGTAGGCCCATTAGTCTGATAAATTAAAACTACCGACCGTTGAATCTAAACTAAACCCGAAATTAAAAAGTTACAGAAATACCCCTTTAATCGCCTTTAAAAACGCAGCGTTTTGGGAGAAGCCGGGCGCTTCTTCATAATAATCATTTTCTTAACAACACTACTTTTTGTTTTTTTAAAAAATGTTTGTAAAGAAAACAGTGTCCTAATAATAAAATGCAATTTAGAATATATGACTATTAGTTTAAAATCTGAAAAGAAAAAACAAAGATCCAGAATATAGGAAAGAAAACAATAGTTATCATTTACAAATTTTAAAATAACTGTAATCGAGAAAAAGGAGTAAAGTTGACTGTGGAGTGTATATATAGTCAGAGGCGTGCCTGTGAGGTTTCTAAAAAGGCATTCGCCTTAGGACTCAAATATTTGGTAAAGTTTTATATAACAGTTTTATTATATTTATATTTTATATTTTATATTTTTATGTTTTAATTTTATTTTAGAAACTTTAGATTTATTATATCTATTAAGAAAATATTATTAGTTATTGTAAATATTTACAATTTTAGTTTATTTTAGTATTATATTGAATAAAAATATATTAAATATATTATGAAAATTGTAGAATAATTAATTTCATATATTAAAATATCATATTTATTATTTCTATTTTATTACAAAATATATTATATCATCATATATAAATATTTTTACTTTTTGATATTTATAGTATTTTTAATAGTTGTATCATCAAAAGTTTTACCTTTTAGGCACTCAATTTTTTATTTTATGTTGAAATGATTTAAAAAAAAAATTTTTAATTTTTAATATATATAACAAAATAATTAGTTTGCCTTAGGTTTCTAGAATGCTTGTGACGGCTCTGCGTTTTGCTTATAAGTTTAATAAATTTTGGAAAGTTGTAACCGACTACTTGGCCACGGCCACACTTATGATTAATGCTGTTAGGTTTACTTAATTATTTGTTATAAGTATATTTTTGTTTACAATTAAAACTAACTAGGATTTAACCCGCACTACGCGCGGGTATATTGGTTTGATGTTTTTGTAAATTAAATTGTTTTATTTTTATATTAATTTTAAAAATAGTTAAATTATTTTCTCTTCTTTTATATAATTTTACGTTATAATTTGTACAACTTTAAAATATACATATGTAATATGCATATCTAATATTCATATTTTTTATGATAAAATATATTTTTTAATAATATTATTTTTGTTGAAATNATATTAAAATATCATATTTATTATTTCTATTTTATTACAAAATATATTATATCATTACATATATAAATATTTTTACTTTTTGATATTTATAGTATTTTTAATAGTTGTATTATCAAAAGTTTTACTCTTTAGGCACTTAATTTTTTATTTTATGTTAAAATGATTTAAATTTTTTTTTTAATTTTTAATATATATAACAAAATAACTAGTTTGTCTTAGGTCTCTAGAATGCTTGGCACGGCTCTGTATATAGTAGTCTCACAATCATTTTTAATAATAATATAAAAATAATATTGAAATATATCAATATGAATATCTATTAAAACTTCATGGATGAGGAGAAACTTTGATAAACTCATACATAAATTTCTCACATTTTTTTGAGAATATTTTATTATTAATTCATTATTTTATATTATATGAAAGGAGTTCTTTTAGCGTTTAGTCTTGACATGTTGTTTCCAAAAACAATTATAAAGAGCCAATAGATGTTCGTCTGTTTCTATTTATTCCTTTTTCTTGTCTGATTCAAAGCCAAAGAGAGTGAACAAAATAGAGAGTAAATAAAAAGCCTAATTTGAAGCAGTTCAACCAATCCTTCTCCTTGTGATTTTTACCCAAGTTGGTCTCTTTCGGCTAAGTATATATTGGTCTATGATTCTATATTTATAATTGTATCACCTTTGCCTTTTGCAAATCCCTAATTGATTTTTTTTCTTTTTCTTTTTCTTTTTGCTTTAAAGGTTTAATTTTAAAAACTTCAGGACCTCCATTTTCCTCTCTTTGTTTAATTTTTGAAATCTCTCATTTCACTATTATTTTTTGGTTGAATTAGTGACATCTCTTTCTCCTGAGTTTTGAGTCAGCTTTGTGTGTTGATGATGTATCGAAACAAGTTACAAATCTTTACCTTCCTTTGACTAGTCTCACAGCCTGACTTCTCTACTAGGGATTAATTTTTTTTCCTTTTGGGTTTTTGCTATAGCTGTTTCAAGTCTCTCGTTTGACCATCTGGGTTGTTAATTCCGCTCCTGCTCGATCATAAAGTAAGTTTCTTTCTCCAACCCTTATTAGTAAAATCTGATCTCTGATATGATATTCTCTCCTTTGGATTTTGAGTTTGAATCAATTTTGATGTTTGTTTTCTGATTTCAGTTAAGAATTTTCTTTTTGAAGTTACCAACTTACCATTTGAAAGTTGATTCAAAGAGATATAATTTGCGCCACAGAGAGATCTCTTTTAGAAACATGTTGAGTAAATGAAGGTTAGTTTGATGAGATGGGTTGTGTATTGGGTCGACCAGGATCAGTAGAATCAGTTTCTGGGTCTAGTTCAAGGATTGATTCTAATCGAAAAGAATTAAATAATGTGTCCGTGACCAAAACCAAAATTACTGAGAGTACTAGTGTTGTTGTTACTGCTGCTTCCACTGGTGAGGAGGTTAGGAATCATGAAGCTATTGTGGATCACAATGAAGAGAATGGATTTGTTGTGACTGAGGTCAAAGAGAGGAAATCCAAAGGGGAAAAGAGAAGATCTAAGCCTGACCCGAGACGGAGCAACCCTCCAAAGAATTTGCTCGGTGAGCAAGTTGCAGCCGGATGGCCATCATGGTTATCTGAAGTCTGCGGGGATGCTTTAAGCGGATGGCTTCCACGAAAAGCTGATTCTTTTGAGAAGATTGAGAAGGTGTGAGAAAAATCTGTTTTTCGTTTTGTTATTTGCTATGATTTAGGGTAATTGATGTTTGTTGTTTTGTTTGTGTAGATTGGATCTGGAACTTATAGTAATGTGTACAAGGCGAAAGATTTGTTGACAGGAAACATAGTGGCATTAAAGAAAGTGCGGTGTGATGTTAATGAACGTGAGAGCTTGAGATTTATGGCTAGAGAGATTCTGATTTTGAGGAGATTGGATCATCCCAATGTCATTAAATTGGAAGGTTTGGTTACGTCAAGGATGTCGTCTAGTTTATACTTGGTCTTCCGCTATATGCATCATGATTTAGCTGGTCTTGCCGCAAGCCCGGACATTAAGTTCACCCAGCAACAGGTTGGGCCTTGGTGAAATAGGTTCACAAAGCCAAAGGCAAAACCTAACCGTATTGATAAATTTTGTTATGTTTCAGGTTAAATGCTATATGAAGCAACTTCTTTCTGGGCTTGAGCATTGCCATGACCGAGGAGTTCTTCACCGTGATATTAAAGGATCAAACCTTCTTATAGATGACGGAGGAGTTCTTACAATAGGTGATTTCGGGCTTGCAACATTTTTTGATGCGAGTAAAAGGCAACAGATGACAAATCGGGTTGTTACTTTATGGTACAGAGCACCAGAGCTTCTTCACGGTGTTGTTGAGTACAGTGTTGGTATTGATTTATGGAGTGCTGGTTGCATTTTAGCTGAGTTATTAGCTGGTAGACCGATTATGACAGGTCGTAACGAGGTTAGTTCTCAACCAAATGCCCACTTTTTTGTTCAGGTTTGAGTTATTCAAATGAAATGTAAATCACAATAGTGTTCACACTGTAGGTCGAGCAGTTGCATAGGATATATAAGCTATGCGGATCACCTACAGAAGAGTATTGGAAGAAGATTAGGCTTCCTTCTACTCATAAACATGCCCAGCACAAGCCTTTACCGCAGTATAAAAGAAAACTAAAAGAGGTTTACAAAGATTTCTCTCCTGAAGCGCTTTCTCTACTTGATACGCTTCTAGCGCTTGATCCAGCTGAGCGTCAAACAGCTTCAGATGCGTTGATGAGTGATGTAAGTTTATTTTTGCTATGAAAAGTTTGAAACTTTGAGTTAGATCACGGAATTGAGAGTGATGTTAGTAGAAACTTTTGAATCTTTAGGCGTGTGACTTTATCGTAGTTAAAACTTTCATGACCTATATATATTCTGTTCTGCAGTTCTTCATGACGGAGCCATTGGCATGTGAACCTTCTGATCTCCCGAAATATCCTCCAACTAAAGAGATTGATGCCAAGAGACGAGATGAAGAGTATCGAAGGTAAAGTGTTTTGTTTCAGCATATGTATTCGGTTATTCGAGCTTTTGGTTTTGAAAAACCGAGTTACCAAATCTAGTATGAATAGGTTTGGTATTGATTCACTTTTTGGTTATGGTTGCTTGAGAAATCTATTTGTTTTCACAGACAAAGAGCAGCTCGTAAGGTCCAAGGAGAGAGCGGAAGAAGAATGAGACCACGAGAACGAGCTCCAAGAGCAATGCCAGCTCCTGAAGCAAACGCTGAGAATCAATCTAGCATTGATGTAAGTATTCAAACCAAAACACTGAATCATTTTTTAGGTTCATGTCTGAATCTTTATTTCGTAAAACAGAGGATGCGTTTGATCACTCACGCAAATGCCAAAAGCAAAAGCGAGAAGTTTCCTCCACCGCATGAAGACGGATCACTTGGTTTTCAGGTTGGATCTTCAAGGCGACTGGATCCATCAGAGATACCGTATAGCACAAGCTCATTCATTTCTTCTTACTCGAAAGAGCCATTAGAGACTTGGTCAGGGCCTTTGGCTCCCATAGGAGCATCTGACTCAACCACACGAAGGATGAACGATCTTAACAAGGAGAGAAGAATGGCTTCGAAGGTTAAAGGCAAAAGAATCGTTGTTTGAGAGATTATTATTAATCCTCCCAAGTTTTCTAAAGATTCCTTTTTGATAGAGATATACTTTGAGAAATCCGATTTTTATTTTTTAGTAGGTTATATGATTTCTATGTTGATGATTTGACAAAACTATTAAATGAGAGAAATTATTACAATTCTATGATATTTTATGTAAAAAGTATTATATATTCCAAGAATATTTTGGTTAGTGTCGTGCACAAATCACAATCACCATGATTTTTTTCTTTGTTGATTAATCCTTCTCATTGAATTTTTTTTAACCAAGTTGGTCTCTTTCAACTAAATTAATGGAGTTAAGTATATATATATTCGTCTATATGTGTGATTGTGTGTATGTATCACCTTCCCTTTTCCAAAGCCCTAATTGAAAATTTTTTTCTTTCTTTAGTTGTTGACTTCATTTCCCTATTTGTGTTCTTATTCTCTTTTTTTTTTCCTGCTCTGTTTGTGGATTTTTTTGAAATCTCTCATTTTATTACTATTTTTGTTGAATTTTTGACATCTCTTTATCCTGAGTTTGAGTCAGCTTTCTGATTAATCTTTTTGATATTTCCATTTTATGTGCTGTTGCAGTTAAAGTTGACTTAAAATATCTGATTGCATCACAGAGAGAAACATGTTGAGTGATTGTTAGTTTGATGGGTTGTGTATTGGGTCGACCCGGATCAGCTTATGGGTCTAAACACGAAGTTAGTACGATGATTGATGAGTCTAATCAAAAAGAACCAAACAATGTGTCCGTGACCAAAACCGAGAATACTACTAGTGTTGTTGTTGCGGAGGTAACGAACCATGAAGCTATCGTGGATCACAAGGAAGAGAATGAATCCAAAGATAAAAGAAAAAAGTCTAAACCCGACCTAAGACGGAGCAACCCGCCAAAGAATTTGCTCGGTGAGCAAGTTGCAGCCGGATGGCCATCATGGTTATCTGAAGTCTGTGGTGAAGCACTAAGCGGATGGGTTCCAAGAAAAGCTGATTCTTTTGAGATGATTGAGATGGTTAGAAAAAACAAAATCTATTTAGTTTTGTTTATTTTGGTAATTAATGTTTGTTGTTTCGTGTAGATTGGATCAGGAACATATAGTAATGTGTACAAAGTAAAAGATTCGTTAACAGGAAACATCGTGGCATTAAAGAAAGTGAGGTTCGATCCTAATGACCCTGACATGTTGAGATTTTTGGCTAAAGAGATTCTGATTTTGAGGAGACTTGACCATCCCAATGTCATTAAACTACAAGGTTTAGTTACTTCAAGGATGTCGTCTAGTATATACTTGGTTTTTTCCTATATGCATCATGATTTAGCTGGTCTTGTCTCAAACCCGGACATTAACTTCACCGATGCACAGGTTTATATAGATTTACAAAACCCATAGACAAATCTTTACTATAGTAATAGTTTTTTTTGTTATGTTTCAGGTCAAATGCTATATGAAACAACTACTCTCTGGTCTTGAGTATTGTCATAACAAAGGAGTTCTTCACCGTGATCTTAAAGGTGCAAATCTTCTTATAGATGATGAAGGAGTTCTTAAAATAGGAGATTTCGGTATTGCGACGTTTTTCGATGCGAGTAAAAGGCAAAAAATGACGACTGAGGTTGTTACTTTATGGTATAGAGCACCAGAGCTTCTTCGAGGTGCTGAAGAATACAGTGTTGGTGTTGATTTATGGAGTGCTGGTTGCATTTTAGCTGAGTTGTTAGCTGGTAGACCTATTTTGCAAGGTTATAATGAGGTTAGTTCTTAAGTAATATTTTGTTTTTCTTCGTTTAGGTTTGAGTTATTCATATGAATATGAATGTTGCAGACGGATCAGTTGAATAAGATATATAAGCTATGTGGTTCACCTACAGAAGAGTATTTGAAGAAGATTAAGCAATCTCGTCATAAGCCTTTAACTCAGTATAAAAGAACATTAAGAGAAGTTTACAAATATTTCTCTCCTGAAGCTCTTTCTTTACTTGATACGCTTCTAGCGATCGATCCAGATGAGCGCCAGACAGCTACTGATGCGTTGATGAGTGATGTAAGTTTTTATTTTTGTAATGAAAAGTTTTGAAACTTTGAGTTAGATCATGGAATTGAGAGTGATGTTAGTAGAAACTTTGGTCAACAGTTCTTTATGAAGGAGCCATTGGCATGTGAACCTTATGATCTTCCGAAATATCCTCCAACTAAAGAGATTGATGCTAGGAGACGAGACAAAGAGTATCGGAGGTTGTGTTCTGTTTCAGTTTTAGTTTTTTGGTTATTGGTTTCACTTTTTTGGTTATGGTTGGTTGAGAAGTTTATTCGTTTTCACAGACAAATAGAACTTCGTAAAGTCCAAGGAGAGAGCAGAAGAAGAAGAATGAGACCACGAGAACGAGCCCCAAGAGCAATGCTAGTTCCTGAGAATCAATCTAACATTGATGTAAGTATTCAAACCAAAAAAATAAATAATCATTTTGAGGTTCATGTCTGAATCTTTTTATGTTACACGTTTTTGAAAACAGGGGATGCGTTTGGTCACGCGCGATAATGCTAAGAGCAAGAGTGATAGGTTTCCTCCACCACATCAAGACTGGTCGCTCGATGTTCATGTGGGACATTCAATGAGACTTGATCCATCAGAGATATTGTATACCACAGGCCCTTACATTTATTACTCCAGTGAGCCATTTAAGAATTGGTCAGGCCCTTTGGCTCCTATTGGAGCATCTGACTCAACCACACAGAGAGAGAACGATAATAACAAGGAGAGAAGAGTGGTTTCTAAGGTTAAAGGTAAAACAATCGTTGTTTGAAAGATTATTGTTAATCCTCCAATGTTTCTGATTTAGATACTTTGAGAAAAAAAAACAACTGATTTTTTTGGTTATATTTTTTTCCTTTGTTTGATTTGTGTATTGATTGTCTATTTATTTATTCTTTTTACATTTTCTAAAATCATATTTATTATTTTAATAAGTGTAATATATAATTATAAGTGACGCACAAATCCGAAGCAGATAGTTGAGAGTTTACGTCAGTTATTGTAAGAATTAATCTTTAAAATGTCTCTGAAATTAAAAATAATAATTAGTTTGGTATAAATGCAATTGAACATGAACCGTAGCTTTCTAAAACCCTAAACCCAAAGCCAAAATCAGACGTCTCTGTCTCTCAACTCTCAAAGTTATTGATTCTGCTGCTGAGACAAATAAGAAAGTGAGGGAATCTTCGTCGGAAATAATGGAGGATAGCAATTCTACGGCGAGTAATGTGGCCCGAGCGATTCTCGCCGTGCTCGATTACAGCTCCACGTCCGAAACTCGCAAATTGGCGGTCCAATTCCTGGAATCTGTAAATATTCGTTTTTGAATGTTTTTCTATGGTGATCGTTTATAATGTATGTAGGTTGATAGGTTTAATCAGGTCATCATAATTGGTGTGGATTCTGATCTCATGATATATATTTTTAGCTATCACAAAAGATTGAATATTTCTGAACATCATGTTGAGTTTTAACAAAAAAAAAATCATGTTGAGTTGATTGGAATATTTTTATTTATTTAGATTGAAAACATTTGCAGATTAAGTCGGGAGATGTGAGAGTTTTGGCAAATACTTGTCTTGTTCTTGTGAAAAAGGAATGGTCTTCAGAAATTCGTCTGCATGCTTTTAAGATGCTACAGGTTTGTGCAAAGATCCATTGCTTGTGACTAATCCTATATTCTTTCTGTTAACTGCTTCTACTGAATGAAAATTTGGGCTAGATATAAGATGCTTTAAGCTTAAGGACGGGATATAAACATTCTTGTTGATTTAACCATACCTACTCAAGTTGTTTCAATATCACCAGTTGAAGATTTCATATTAGAGAATTAGAAAAGACTGGAAAAGCTTGTAGAGAGAGGTTAAATGAAATTTCAAAGTTGGAGGATTTTGTACAATGGTTGTCACAATTTTAGCTTCTTAGGTCATAGCAACCTTATGATTAAGTTATATTTATCTTGCAGCATTTGGTTAGACTACGGTGGGACGAATTAAGTCCTAAGGAATGCAGAGATCTTGTTACTGTTTCTATTGAGCTAATGTCAGAGGTTGCAAATGCATGTGAGAGTTGGCCTCTTAAGAGTCAGTCAGCTGCCCTTGTAACCGAGGTAAGAGTTCAAATTGGTTTGAGTGTTCACTTTCTGTCAACATTTTGTATTTGCTTCAGTTTACTTTATTCTGATTAATATCTTTATTTTGTTGCAGATAGTTAGAAGACAGGGCCCTAATGATTGGCAAGAGATATTTACTACATTAGTTTCCTTGTCTGAAAAGGGCCCCTTACAAGTATAATTCTCTTACATTTATTTACTTTGATAATTTATTTCAGTGAGGCATACAATAAAAGTGTTCTCATCTTTTTTGTTTCCCTTTAACTATAGGCTGAATTGGTCTTGATGATGCTGAGATGGCTTCCTGAAGATATTACACTTCACAATGAAGACTTGGAAGGTAAAGAGAACTATATAAAACAGTTTCTAACACTAGTCTGCTGGTAGGGGAAGCTTTTATAATCTTGAAGTTTGGATTAAGATAAATTTGATCAGGTTATGGAAAGACACATATGCTAACATTTGTTATAATATTTATGGTTTTTTTCTCAGACATTGGGTTAAAACTCTTACCTCTTTTCTAACCTCGTTAATGGACTTCTCTTCAGGTGAGAGGCGTAGGCTATTGTTGCGGGGGCTTACTCAATCTTTGCCTGACATTTTGCCTTTATTGTATAATGTATGTCTCATCATTCTCCTCTCAGTAAAATTGTTTGGCTGCGGTGGTAATTCGCTGAAAAATTAAAATGCAGCTTCTTGAGAGACACTTTGGAGCTGCAATGAGTGAAGCTGGTAGGCAGCAAGTTGACTTGGCAAAACAGCATGCAGATGCTGTTATGGCTTGTTTGAATGCCATCATCGCATATGCTGAATGGGCTCCTGTCCCAGATCTTGCCAGATATGGAATTCTTAGTGGGTACAGTTTGGTTAACACTCTTGCAGAGATAGCTATATTGATATTACCTGTGCATTGTTTCTTATTGATGCGTACCGCAAACTCATTATAGGTGCAGCTTCTTACTTTCTTCTCCTGACTTCCGTCTTCATGCTTGTGAGGTTTTCAAGTTCGTCTGCTCAAGGTATGCAACTGGGGTGTTTGATCTGATGTGCTTACATAATGAGTATACAACTATACATAGATATTTTTGAAATTTTTTTGCTTTCCATGTCTGCAGGAAAAGACCCAGTGATGCTTCTACTGCAGAGTTCGATTCTGCAATTAGCAATTTGTTTCAGATCCTGATGAATGTCTCTAGAGAGTTCTTAATTAGATGCTCCTCAAGTTCTAGCATGATAGATGAAAATGATTATGATTTTGCTGAATGCATGTGTGAGAGTATGGCCTCTCTAGGTTCAACAAACTTGCAATGTATCTCGTCTGATGATGGTGTTGTGTCTCTTTACCTTCAGCAGGTAAGGATCCTGTATAATTAATTTGCTATTTTTTGTTTGGATTTGTTCATGAAGAAGCTGAAGCTACTCATTTCATGGGAAAGAAACTGTTGTCTCTGCTGTAGTTGTATTCTAACAGAGTAGAAGTTTTAGTTTTAAACAGTCTATTTTTACTGTTTTCACCTAGTGAAAAAAACTGAAAATTTAATTTCGTTCTTTAGTGAGCTGAGTTCAAGGTTATACTAAAGGCTGTATGCTTGCTGATATATTTTGATTGGATCTAAGCCAGTTATTAGTTAAAATTCCTTCTATTTATGTTAGCCTTGATATTTTGCTTGATCAGATATTTGTTTTTCCACAAATATTAATGTTGCGAGTATGTTGCCTTAATCAATTTATTTGTATAGATGCTTGGCTTTTTCCAACACTTCAAGTTGGACCTTCACTTTGAGGCACTTATCTTTTGGCTGGTATGTGGTGTTCGCTAACCCAACCTTCTTTGTTGGTAACTTCTAAAGACAAATATATTTGTTGCTAAAGGCTAACACCAATGTTGTTGTCTTTTGGGTTTTAGTCATTGATGCGGGATTTACTTCCAAAGCCTAAAGCTACCGCATATCCAAGTGGTGAGGGATCATCAGCTGGTGGTGTAAATAGTTCAAGCCAGGTTGATAGTGAAAAGAAAAGGACTTTAAGCCTTATTAATGATGATATCTCTATCACTTTACTCGATGTATCTTTCCAGCGGATGCTCAAGAAAGAAAAAATTCCTTCTGGAATTGCTCTTTCGCTTGGGTCCCTAGAACTCTGGAGTGATGAATTTGAAGGAAAGGGAGACTTTGGCCCATACCGGTCCAAGCTTGTATGTTCCTGAACCAAATGCATTCAGTCTTCCTTTCCAGATAAACACTTAAACCAGAAACTTCTTTCCTTCATGCAGTTAGAATTGATCAAGCTTACTGCTTCTCACAAGCCTCTCATTTCCAGTAGCAAAATATCTGAAAGGGTTATTACACTCATCAAGAATCTAATGGTTTCTCCAGTACCTCTTCAGGTTTTGTCACAAACACTTATCTTCCACTATTGAGTTTCTTTGACAAACATGTGCCATTAGATATTTTCTATATTGAGGCTGATGATCCAGTTCTTAATTAGGCTTATGATATAAAACACTTTCAGGATGTAGCAGTGATGGAAAGCCAGCAATTAGCACTTGATAGTATCGTGGCAACGATTTTTGATGGATCAAATGAGTTTGCTGGTGGAAGTTCTGAAGTTCATTATGCACTGCGTGAAATATTTGAGGGTATATAGCAGAAAATTTCATAAACTGTGTCTAGGCTTGTTCAAAACTCTTCTTTTGTGTTGTTGATGGTCCAGACTTGCTTCAGCAGCTTCTCTCATTGAAATGGAATGAACCAGAACTTATAAAAGTCCAAGTGCACTATCTGGATGCAATGGGTCCCTTTCTCAAGTATTTTCCAGATGTAGTTGGAAGTGTCATCAATAAACTATTTGAGCTTCTCACCTCTCTTCCACACGTTGTGAAGGTTAATTTATATTGTTACTGGATAGTGCACAAGTCAAGGTGCGGATGAGTTAACTGATATCTTGTTTCTTTGGCAGGATCCAGCTACTAGTACATCTAGAGCTACAAGATTGCAGATTTGTACATCTTTCATTAGAATAGCCAAAGCTGCAGGAAAAAGTGTTGTGCCTCACATGAAGGTAGTAGCTTTAATCTGTTACTAAATTCCTTAACAAGAAGTCATCTTTACAGTCATTTTTGCACAGCGTATTGCTGATACAATGGGTTATTTGGCAAAAGAAGGAATTTTACTCCGTGGCGAGCATAACATTCTGGGTGAAGCATTTCTTGTCATGGCTTCCTCGGCAGGGTAAATGTTTTGGTTCACAAGATTTGTTGAATTTTATCCAGCTTCATATTTTTCATGTTCTCAGATATAATCTAAACTTGGTGCAGAGCTCAACAGCAGCAAGAAGTTATTTCTTGGTTATTGGAACCATTGAGTCAACAGTGGATCCAACCAGAGTGGCAGAACAATTATTTATCAGACCCGATGGGTCTTGTTCGTTTATGCTCCAACACATCCTTCATGTGGTCTATATTCCACACTGTTACATTCTTTGAGAAGGCACTCAAGAGAAGTGGCTACAGAAAAAGTAATTTGAACACGACATCTGTGACAACTCCAGCTTCACATCCTATGGCTCATCATCTTTCTTGGATGTTGCCACCCCTCTTAAAGGTATGCCCCTGAAAATGTGGACATGCATAGTTCAATTCGTAATTAACTTCTGTAGTGCATATGGATGCATATAGACCATGTTAGGAGACTTCTTTTTTTTCTTTTCTTTTGGTTGCAAGAATAACATGACAAAAGGTTCACTTATTTTAAACCTACAGCTACTCCGTGTTCTTCATTCCCTTTGGTCTCCCTCTGTATGTCAAACATTACCCCCAGAACTGAGGGCAGCAATGACAATGACTGATGCTGAGCGGTACAGTTTACTTGGAGAAGCAAATCCAAAATTGTCAAAAGGCGCATCGGTTTATGCTGATGGGTCGTTCGATAGAACTAAAGAAGGACAAGTCGAGGATATAAGAAATTGGTTGAAAGGTATCCGAGAGAGTGGGTAAGTTTGTAATATACTCCTCTGAGAAAGCCTTGCAAAGACAATATTATTTTCCTCTCATTTATCTGAATTCACATGCAGATACAATGTGTTGGGTCTATCAACAACCATCGGCGAGACATTCTTTAAAATCTTAGATGCTAACTATGCTGTGATGGCACTCATGGAGAACTTGCAGTCAATGGAGTTCAGGCACATACGGCTGTTCATTCATACTTTTATAGTTCATATAGTCAAATCTTGTCCCGTGGATATGTGGGAATCTTGGCTAGGAGTGGTCCTGCACCCATTGTTTATTCACTGTCAGGAAGCTCTGAGCTCATCATGGCCCGGTCTTCTGCAGGAGGGAAGAGCAAAGGTTCCTGACTCGTTTGGTTTAGAAAGTGGATCAGACATGAAACTTGAAGTGATGGAGGAAAAATTATTAAGAGACTTAACTCGGGAGATTGTGATGCTCTTTTCAACAATGGCTTCTCCTGGATTAAACACTGGAGTTCCTGTTTTGGAACATTCAGGCCATGTTGGCCGTGTGGATATGTCTACTCTCACAGATTTGCATGCCTTCAAATCTAACTCTATGGTTGGGTAAGTATACTTACTTGATAGCCTCTATATTTTGTTTGATAATAAGAGAATAAAAATATATATATTTGGTTTACAGGTTCCTCCTAAATCACAAAAGAGTGGCTCTACCAGCACTGCAGATCTGTTTAGAAGTCTTTAGCTGGACAGATGGAGAAGCGACCACCAAAGTCTGTTGTTTTTGTGGTGTAGTTGTTCTTCTAGCTATACTAACAAATGACGTGGAGCTCCGAGGGTTTGTTTCAAAAGATTTGTTCTCTGCAGTCATCCGCGGCTTAGGCATGGAGTCAAATGCCATTAACAGCCCTGATTTAGTCAATCTTTGCCGTGAAATATTTATCTATCTCTCCGACAGAGACCCGGCTCCTCGGCAGGTGAGTTTTAGCCTTATGCTCAGTTTAAGTTGTCATTGTTGTATGAAATGCGAAAACTGAAAAGTGAATTCTCAATGTTATCAGGTTTTGCTTTCGCTACCTTGTCTCACTCCTAATGACTTGCATGCTTTTGAAGAAGCTGTGGCGAAAACTGCTAGTCTCAAAGAACAGAAGCAGCTCATGAGGAGCTTGTTGTTGTTAGGTGGTGGGAATAACTTAAGAGCACTTGCTGCTCAAAAAAAAATCAATGACTTGCTTTTAAGAACTACAGTCCAGTGAGGATCTATGTATAATGTGTTTTTTTTGGTCAAATTTATGTAATGTTTATCTAATTGTCAATTCAAAAGCCTTGGACTCAACTGTAACTTTCCTTTTCATTAAAAAAATATTGTAAAAAATAAAACCCTCAAATAAATAAAAGTCAATAAATTAACAAAAGTTAGTTGTTTAATTCATTCAACTCCAAAATAAGAAATTAATAAAAAAATTTGTAATTTATTTATTTGTTTAATTTTTTTGGTTGAATGAGTATTTATTTTTTCAATTTTTTTGGATGAATGACGAAAGAACATAGTAACAAATCCTCTATTATAGTATATTACATTTAATGCATATTATTGTTTCAAGATCTATTCTATAAAGTTATTAATTTGTTGGTCAACAAAAAAATGTCTTTATATTGATTTTATTGACTAAGTATTGTATATATATATTAAGAGTAGACAACAAAACTCACAACCCAAATTATTCTTTAAGACAAAACAAACCATGAAATCATCATATATAGCTTTAATCTGTATTATCATACTTTCTCTCTTTGCTGTGCATGAATGTACGTATAGTTTTTTTTCTTAAACATACATATAATATATATAAATTATATAAAATGTTTAGTTGAAATGGAAATGTACAGGTGAGATAGGGAAATCAAGGAAGTTCATCGTACCACGACCATCACCATGTACGCCATCTCCCTGTGCTTTTGGCTCCAAAAATGTCTGTTGGTGCTGTGTCAGTTTTGTAACTGGTAAAGATGATTGTTGGTCAGAAAAAGATTATCCCAACGCCAAAGATATTTGCTTCAAACAATGTAAACCAATTTAAATAATTAAAAAAATCTCAATTTAAATTAATCTTATTACAATCTTATTATTATTATTACATGTGTCGTATGCGGCTTTTTCTATTTCACAATTTTTTAACCCAACCCAAGTGGTTCAATAGATTTAATGAATTTGACTTTTTTACTTATTTTTAATCCAAAATGAAGTAAAACAACATACAGGAAAATAATGAAACAGTTAAAAAGAAAAAAAAAACGAAGCAGTAAATTCATGAGATCTTTGTTGAATTTTTGTAAATAGAGACATGAACTTTGTTACCTTCTAGTACTATTGTACTAGGTGGCAAGGGTGAGAACAAATCGAATATTCGGAATTTTGAAAGTATTTGTGATTCGATTCCTTTCGTCCGAATCATTAAATATTCAATTTGTATTTTGTTTTGAAATAAACGAATATTCGTCAAAATCTTAACTATTTACTAATAATTCGATTCTATTCGTTTCAATTTAAAAAAAATTATAAAATTAAAAAAAAATTATCTAAAATAATTATATTTATTTAAAAATTACATAAAAACAATTGCTGCTAAAAAAAATTCAATGACATACTTTTAAGAACTACAGTCCAGTGAGGATTTATGTATAATGTGTTTTTTTCTGTCAAATTTATGTAATGTTTATCTAATAGTCAAGTCAAAAGCCTTGGACTCAACTGTAACTTTCCATTTCATTAAAAAAATATTGTAAAAAAAAAAAANAATATTGTAAAAAAAAAAAAGAACCTTCGAATAAATAAAAGTCAATAAATTAACAAAAGTTAGCCATACTTAATAACTAAAGTACACGCATTACTAGTAGCAAATCCTCTATTATTTATAGTATATTATAGTTTACAGATTTATTCTATAAAATTATTAATTTCATGGTCAACAAAAGATGTCTTTATATTGATTTTATCGATTAAGTATTGTATATACATATTAAGAATAGACAACAAACTCAAAACCCAGATTGTTCTTTGAGACAAAACAAACCATGAAATCATCAGATAAAGCTCTAATATTATGTATTGTCATACTTACTCTCTTTGCTGTGCATGAGTGTACGTATAGTTTTTCATATACATATATATATATATATATATATATCAAATGTGTTGTTGAAATGGAAATGAACAGGTGAGAGAATGGAGGATAGAGGAGAGATAGAGAAAGAAATGAAGATCAAGATACCACCATGTACTCATGGTGCCTGTGCTTTTGGCTTCAAAAGGGACTGTTGGTGCTGTGTCAAATTGGTAACTGGTAAAGATGATTGTTGGGAAGAAAAAGATTATCCCGACGCCAAAGATATTTGCTTCAAACAATGTAAACCATTGTAAACAAAAAAACTCAGTTTAAATTAATCTTATTACAATCTTATTATTATTACATATGTCTTATGCGGCTTTTTCGATTTCAAAACTTTTATTACAATTTTTTTTTTAACTCAACCCAAGTGGTTCAACAGAATACGAAAAAGGAATTATTCAATCATAATGTCTTCGATAATTTTTATCCAAAATGAAGTTAAACAACAATAGGAAAATAATAAAACAGTTAAACACAACAAAAAAAGAAAAAGAAAAAGGGCATCGACATTAAATTAAAGTATAAAAAAGCAGTAAATTCATGAGATCTCCCTTGAACTTTTGTAAATAGAGCCATGAACTTTGTCTTAGTGTCCTAGGTTAAAGGTGGACACAATTCGAATATTTGGGATTTTGAAATTATTTGAGATTCGATTTTTTTAGTCTAAATCATTAAATATTCAATTTGTATTTGTTTTGAAATAAACGAATATTCGCCAAAATCCTAACTATTTACTAATAATTCGATTCTATTTGTTTCAATTTTTAAAAAAAATTATAAAATTTTTTAAAAAATTATGTAAAATAATTATATTTATTTAAAAATTAGAGCACGCTAAAAAAATTCAATGACTTAGCTTTTAAGAACTACAGTCCAACCAGGATTTATGTATAATGTGTTTTTTTTTTGTCAAATTTATGTATTGTTTATCTAATAGTCAAGTCAAAAGCCTTGGACTCAACTGTAACTTTCCATTTCATTAAAAAAATATTGTAAAAAAAAAAAACCTTCTAACAAATAAAGGCAATAAATTAACAAAAGTTAGTCATACTTAATGGGGTTATTCAATTTTGTATTTTAATAGATTTTATCGTATTTTTAAAATACAATCAAATCACATGTTATTTAATTATGTATTTAGAAAAGAACAATAAAATACATTGTTATTGGATTAAACATTTGATTACTGATTTCAAAATACATAAAAATCAAGTGTTATTCAATATTGATTTAAGTTATTTAGATATAGATTTTAATATATTTTTTTGTATTATTTTTCTAAAACATGAGTAATCAAAATACCATCATTTTAGATAGTATTTTAAAATACTTCTTAAACCAAAATACAATACAATCATTTTAAATCTTAATCCAACTATAGTACACGCATTAATAGTAGCAAATCCTCTGTTATTTATAGTTTCCAGATTTATTCTATAAAGTTATTAACTTTTTCAACAAAAGATGTCTTTATATTGTATATATATATACATATTAAGAATAGACAAGAAACTCAAAACCCAGATTGTTCATTGAGACAAAACAAACCATGAAATCATCAGATATAGCTCTAATCTGTATTGTCATACTTTCTCTCTTTGCTGTGCATGAGTGTACGTATAGTTTTTTTTTTTCTTAAACATACATATAATATAATATATATATATCAATTATATCAAATGTGTTGTTGAAATGGAAATGAACAGGTGAGAGAATGGAGCATAGAGGAGAGATAGGGAAAGAAATGAAGATCAACGAACCAACATGTGCTCATGGTGGCTGTCCTGTCCGCTTCAAAAGGGACTGTTGGTGCTGTGTCAAATCTGTAACTGGTAAAGATGATTGTTGGGAAGAAACAAAGTATCCCAACGCCAAAGATATTTGCTTCGCCCAATGTAAACCATTGTAAACAAATAAAAACTCAGTTTAAATTAATCTTATTACAATCTTATTATTATTACATATGTCCTATGTGGCTTTTATCCAAAATGAATTAAAACAACATACAGGAAAATAATGAAACAGTTAAATAAAAAATAAATAAAAACGAATAAAGAGTCATCGGCATTAAATTAAAGTATAAAAAAGCTGTAAATTCATGAGATCTCTGTTGAACTTTTGTAAATAGAGTCATCAACTTTTTCACCTTCTAGTATTAGGTGCAGGTCCCTTATCATATAATCAATTATTTAAACGATTTTTCTATGCTATGTATCGAGAAAATTATTATTTTTTAAACGTTAGCATCTGGATTCAACAAGGGAGATTAACATGACTCGAAGTAGATTATACAGAAACGATCATCGCAATCTCAATAAAACAACGACAAAAACAAAAACTTCATCTGAAGATTAATAATACTAAACAAGTAATAATGTATAAAAAAGTAATAATATATATTTCTAGTCATTTTTTTTTGTCATTGTTTTCAGGAGATTATTTGTCTACAACGAGGTCCACAGAACTCTAGAGTGATCTATCACTTAACGGCTATAAATTACTTAAAGCGTTACGAATCCTCAACGCAAGGACCTTACACGTGCCCTTCTAGTCGCCGGGAGAATCGAATCCTTAGCTTTCTCTTCGGGTTATAGAATTCGTCTCGTTTCTAATCACGTCTCCGTTGGTAATTTATTATTATTACCATTAACGCCGGTTTTAGCTTCGGAGCTTTTAAATTTTGAAATCAGATCTTTCCTCTGTGTAAATCCTTGTCTCAGATTTTGTTTTCGTTGTTCCAGGTTAGTAATTCACAGATTCATTCTCTGTGTACTAATCAGTTTCCGATTTGGTTTCGCCTTATGAGGTTTTGATAATGCCAGGAGGCTGTTGAAATGGAGGCTCCGGAAAGATGATTAAATCGGAGATTTTACATATTTGAGATCGTAATATCTTTCCTCTCATAAGAAATAGGAAGAAGATGACAATGATGGCTTCTTATTTCAGCTCTTTAACGTCTAAATTGTTTTCGGTGTCAACCTCTGATCACGCTTCTGTGGTTTCACTCAATCTCTTTGTTGCTCTTCTATGTGCTTGTATTGTGATTGGCCATCTTTTGGAGGAGAATCGATGGATGAACGAATCAATCACTGCTTTATTGATTGTAAGTTCACTCCCTTCTTTGGGGATACCTAAAGATATTACTGAACGAGGACTCATGGATACTTTTGATATTATCATATCAGTTACTATTTAATCTTTAAGCAATTTGGTTACAGGGGCTTTCCACTGGTGTTGTCATTTTGTTGCTTAGTAAAGGAAAAAACTCACATCTGTTGGTCTTCAGTGAAGATCTTTTCTTTATATATCTTTTGCCACCCATAATATTCAATGCAGGGTAAGTTTCTAAATCCACTTTCATCATTTACTTCGTTGTTGTTGATTGTAGTTGAACATTTCTGAACTTAGTAGTAGAAACAGCCCAGTGACATTACATTAGAGTAAAAACAATTTCCATGTATCATCAGAGATGTTACTCTAGAATAACATCTTTGAATATGCCTTCATATATCAGCTTTGGTAGTATTTACGATCGTGACTGCAGAATAGGACGAGAATCTAATGTTTATGGTCAGATTTGATTTGATTTATCTACCTGTAAAATAGATGTGGTCCTGTTATGTCTTTGTCGTGAATGCAGACAAGGTTCTGCTTCTTTATTTATTTAGTTATTTACACTATCTTTTTCAGATCTTTCTCTTGTCCATAATTATTTATCTGTCGTTGTCTTTAGGTTTCAAGTAAAGAAGAAGCAGTTTTTCCGCAATTTTGTAACTATTATGGCTTTTGGCGCCATTGGGACCATAATTTCCTGCACCGTAATATCTCTAGGTACTTTACTTCTCACTCCTTGTAATTCAATCTGTTGAAAGCTTATTCGGATTAGTAACTGTGGGTCATTAATCTATATGTGGTGCTTGAAACAGGTGTGATTCAGTTCTTTAAAAAATTAGACATTGGGACCATTGACTTGGGCGATTTTCTTGGTAATGCACAAACTAGTTTTCCTTTTCCTGTTAATATTACTGTACTTCATCGATGTATGTTCTAGAAGACTTGATTTACTTTGTGTTTCTTTATCAGCAATCGGCGCTATATTTGCTGCAACCGACTCTGTATGCACACTGCAGGTAATGTTATTCTCTAATTAGCAGAAGTACCTACAGTCCCAGAATTTTAGTGTAATTAACAAACACTCTTGTTCATTTGGTGATATACAGGTTCTCAATCAAGATGAGACACCTTTGCTTTACAGTCTTGTGTTTGGAGAGGGCGTTGTGAATGATGCCACGTCTGTTGTGCTCTTCAATGCAATTCAGAGCTTTGACCTCACTCACCTTAACCATGAAGCAGCTTTTCATTTTCTTGGGAACTTCCTGTATCTCTTTATTTTGAGCACCTTGCTTGGTGTTGCAGTAAGTCCAGTTTCTTCTCTCGATCACTCTTTATTCTGGCTACTACTTAAGTACTTATATGCTCTTCTGCTAACATCATTTACAACTATATTTTTTTTGTTATTCATTTTGCAGACTGGTCTGATAAGTGCCTATGTCATTAAGAAGCTATATTTTGGAAGGTAGATAATTGGATTTAGGTTCATGTTTGATTTTCTATCTATAAGCCTGTTCTGTAATATGGGCTAAACTGGATATCTTAGGCACTCGACTGACCGAGAAGTTGCCCTCATGATGCTTATGGCATATCTTTCATACATGCTGGCTGAGGTTAGATTTTGTGAAATTTATATCATTTTCATAACTAAGGCCCGGAGACATACAGTTTCATCCTAATAAAGCATTACCGAGTTGTTTTGTTTGGGATGCAGCTATTCACCTTGAGTGGCATTCTCACTGTATTTTTCTGTGGGATTGTGATGTCACATTACACCTGGCACAACGTAACGGAGAGTTCAAGGATAACTACCAAGTAATATAATCTCCGTATTCTTCATCTTTTGCGTGAAGAAAAACTCGTTCCAGACATATCCCATCCTTAGTACTCACTTGTATTTTCATCTATGATGATGATACAGGCATACCTTTGCGACTTTGTCGTTTCTTGCTGAGACTTTTATCTTCCTTTACGTCGGAATGGATGCATTGGACATAGAGAAATGGAGATTCGTGAGTGACAGGTATGGTTTTAGTCAGTAGAAACATAAACTCTTTACTTGTTCGTTTGCTATATATTTAATCTCCGTTTGTCTCCATGTTTTTTTGTTTTGAACAGCCCAGGGACTTCAGTCGCAGTGAGCTCAATTCTAATGGGTCTAGTCATGCTTGGAAGAGCAGCTTTTGTGTTTCCTCTTTCCTTCTTAGTAAACTTATCCAAGAAGAATCAGAACGAGAAAATCGACATCAAACAGCAAGTACGAACATCTTGTCCATTGAAATCGAAGTTTCTTTGTATTGTTGATGCTTATTTATCTTCTTTCACTTCATCTATAGTTTGTGATTTGGTGGGCTGGTCTAATGAGAGGTGCTGTATCTATGGCTCTTGCCTACAATAAGGTAACTTGAAAGCTTAAACAATATAACCACATTGTGGCTGGTGAATTTATAACAGATCTTTTAACTTCTTTATTTTTTCTGTGTATTCCAATGCAGTTTACAAGATCAGGGCACACAGAGTTGCGTGGGAATGCGATCATGATTACGAGTACTATAACTGTCTGTCTTATTAGCACCATGGTAAGAAATCTCCCACTCAGGTTTGGAATACTAGATAAACCAATCTCAAAACCGAACCAATTCCTAATATGGTTAAAACAAATTTGCCTTTTGTATACCGGAATAACAAATCCCCTGTTTTGGTTTAGTAGATACACGACATTTGACATATATTAGTTTGTTTCTATCAGGTTTTCGGTATGCTGACCAAACCGCTGATTAGATACCTAATGCCACATCAAAAAACGACCACCAGTATGTTATCCGACGATAACACTCCAAAATCAATTCACTTTCCACTTCTCGAGGGTGAACAACAAGATTCATTTGAGATCTGCGGTAACCACCACGATGTGCCACGACCAGACAGCATCCGCGGTTTCCTCATGCGCCCTACACGCACTGTCCACCATTACTGGAGACGATTTGATGATGCCTTCATGCGTCCTGTTTTTGGTGGTCGAGGTTTCGTTCCCTTTGTGCCTGGTTCTCCGACTGAGAGAAGCACCCATGATCTTAGTAAACCTTGAGAAAGATTGTTCTCAAGAAAACATAAACTTCTTCTTCTTTCCACTTAATAGTCACACTACTGGTGATGTAAAGGAGGTATTTTGGTTGGTTCTTCAAATATATATATATTTTTGTGTAAATTTATATATTTGTATTAGTATAATTCTTGGAATAAGAAACTTGTTACATTTTGAGAGATGAGTAGGGTTTATGTATATTAAGTGTTTATGTTGGTCAGAACTTGGTTACTTTGCCTCTGTTTTGGATCTGAGATGAGTCTTTGTTTTGTTGTGACAAAACGACATACATGAGACTCGTGTTTGGAATTGATTTGAGATTGTGTTACGTAGTTGTAATATTTGGTTAACTGTATTATCTGTGGGCTTATGATTCGGTTAAATTTGGACGTAAAATACCAAATGGGCCGAATCATTAAATAGGCCCATGTGATGGTCTTAACGACGTCGTTCTAGGTGTAGCAAGCTTATAAATGTGGCCAGCTACCACAACACTTCACACTCTTTGTACACTCCGTCCTCTCTGTCCTTTTTATCTCTTTCGACAGATCTCTCTCTCGTGAAGATCGAAAAAAATGGCGACTCAATACAGCGCATTGGTCTCCATGCAAACTACTTGTCTGGTATTCAAATCTTCTTCTTCATTTTATTTTGGACTTTTAGATCGCTTTTCGAATAACGATTTTTAAGATCATTAGTTATGATTCCGACGTCTTCTCTTCTCACCGTGTAAAAGAACTCTTAACGCATGTTAACTATACGGAACTTAGAAGATCTTCGCGTATGTTACGAGGACATTTTTTGTTTGTTTTCTGATTATTTCTGCTGAGTCTAGTTTTAAATTTTGCGATTGGGACAACTTTTATTTACAATCCATGTGTTTTTTTTGTTTGTCTTGTTGTTTAGGGTTGTAATGTAGATGTAGAGTCAATTGTGTTTATAGTTGTGGATTTGCTTTTGGTGATTTTATTGATTTTATGAATAGATTCATTAGAGTTATGAAAATTACAGAACAAAGTAAGATTTGAATGCAATGCTTTTATCTTGAAATGAACAATAGGCAACGACGAGGATTAGTTCGATTTCAAACCATTCAAGAACTAATCTCTCCTTCAAGCTACACCGATCAATCCCTAATCGTCGCCTCTCAGTTTCTTGCGCGGTATGTTGGTGATTTTAGATGATTACTTACCATATTTTTCGAGTTTATTAATAATGTAGATATGGTTTATATAGGCAAAACAAGAGACGATAGAGAAAGTGTCTGAGATAGTGAAGAAACAACTATCACTTTCTAAAGATCAAAAAGTTGTTGCAGAAACCAAATTTGCTGAACTTGGAGCTGATTCTCTCGATACTGTAATCCAACTAATCATTCTATTCTCAAAGTGGCCTCCATTAATACTTGATTAACTGAGTGAGTGTGTTTGCAGGTTGAGATAGTGATGGGTTTAGAAGAAGAGTTCAATATTCAAATGGCTGAAGATAAAGCTCAGAAGATTACAACAGTGGAACAAGCTGCTGAACTCATTGAAGAACTCATGAAAGAGAATAAGAACTAATCGAGAGTTTGTTTTCATTATGTGTTTGATATTTCTCTCATTTTCTTTTATGTTGTTGTTAATCGAGTCTCTGTCTTTATCTCAATGGTTTAGTATCTGTATCCACCACGGATTTGGTGTTCCAAATAAAACGATAGTATCGTTTAGTCTCCAAGTTAAGATCTTCCTCATACGGCAAAGCAAAATGAATTCACCATCAGTAATGAAGGTGGTGAATGATTAATAATTCATGAATCATTGCATATATATACATAAAGAGAGAGTAATATAAGCCGTTAATATTTTGCATTTTATATTAAATATTTTCTCATAACATATATTATTTAATTTGTGGAAGGACCCGACAATGGAAAACTACGATGGACACGTGGCTCCTTATAATTGGTGAATCTTTTTCTAACGTCTATATTTTGGTGAATATTTATGCGAACAACTTCACCGCCACTTTTTAGTTGTATTTAATCTATACCGTTGATTTATTATACAGTATCTGAAATTGACGGTAGGATCTTTCTTTAAATCAATAAGCTAGAATCTAAGGTTTTTCCCATCTATATAAACGTGGTCACTTGGATTGTTTCTGCTTATTTTATTTTCATGTGAGTTTGGATTCGTTTATATTTTGGTCTGAGATTTTTAGTTTTTTTCCTTGTTGATTATCTGATTCTTCTAGGGTTTATAATGATAATTCTGAAAAGAAACACATGTGATCAAGTTTTTGTTGATCATAATAATCACTTGAGATCTCAATCATCAAACATGGGAGTTACGTTCTTGTCTATTCCTTGGGGTTATGGAATTTTTTTGATGTTGCTGTTTTTAAATCTTTCTTGTCTTTTGCTTATTAGGATTCATCTTTCAAATTCTAGGTATTAATATGAAGAAACATGGACGAAACAAAAACATCTTGTTGATCTTATCATCAACTCTTCTTGATATTACATAAGCCTCGTTGATCCCAATCATCAATTCTTGTTGATCCCAATCAATACTTTTTAATCTTGGTTTGTTTTTCTTTTCATTTTGTGTTACCAGGGCAGATACATATGTACAGGTGTGCTTGCTTGCTTGGCAGTTTAAAACCCTAAATACAAAGATACGTTTCTTTTGGTTTCTTCCATGGCACGGGATTGGTTAATATTCATTCGTTGTCTTCTGACACTGTGTCTTGTTTTTTCTTATGTTTCTTGCATACTAATATTGAAATATCGCTTATGCTCTTTAACATGATCGATCTTCTTGCATGTGCATCGATCATCAAAGAAAATCACAAAGGGATCATTAGATCATATCAAAAATTACAAACATGAACGTTGAGCTTTTCTATTGACCCGCACAAAGGTATCTTGTGACCAAATCCATACACTGAGGCAAACAAAACATAACTTATAACTACATAAGTAAGTAATTAAAAAAACTCATACTATAGATAATTATATTACAATATTTGGGTGGAAAGTATAAATTAATAAATCGAGAAATAATAATAAAGTATTGGGGAGGAAAGTATAAAACAAATAATTAGGAATAAGAAGCAACACTTATCAATCCGACCGTTGAAAGATTCTCCATTTCTGGCAAAATGACCGGATCGTTCGTTTGAGAGAAATCATCGGTGGCCATAAATGGCGAATTTTTTCTTGGATTGAAACTTTCCTTTTGAATCTAGTTTCGCAGGCTCTTTGTCTTTTAAAATTTCGATATAGGATTTGGTAAGTATTTTTTTTTTAATTTATGAGTTTGAATCAATCGATTTGGTAAATATAGAGTTATAATAAATGTTTGTAGATGAGAAACACGAGGCCAGTTCATAATAGGAATAAGAGTACAGAACCATCTTCACCAAATATGACGTCTCCTTTGATGCATCGGCATACACGTTCAGGATCAAATGCTGCTGTGCCTGCTAAGAAAGCTCAGACAAAAGCAGCTGCTCAGAGACTTGCTGCTGTTATGTCTAATCAAACAGGTGATGATGAAGATAGTGATGAAGACCTTTCCTTAGATTATAGTGCTACATCATCAGGGACCATTGGTCTCGCTCCTGGAAGATCTAATCCTTCTCGCTCTCCACTGGTATTACTTAAAATAAACAACATTGATACTTGAGTGATTCAGGTTGTGATACACTGTTTTGTTTTTGAATGACAGATTAAGAATCCTATTGCAAGGCGTCCACAGATGGCATCTCCACAGTTAGCTGATGATGATAATGAAGATGATGATGATTTTTCAGTGGATATTTCAAGTAGTAGACCAAGTATTGGACTTCCTGGTGGAAGAGGAATAAGACCTAAGTCTCCTCTGATGGTGAGAGTCTCTATTTTAACATGGCTTCAACTTTCATTTGCTAATTTCCTTGTTGGTGTAGACTAGAATTGCTCCTCCGAGACGTACACAGCCGCNGTAGATTATACAATTGGTAAACCGAGCATTGGGATAGGCGGGAGGGCAATGCGGCCATTGCCTTCTATGGTATTGAATTATACTTGAAATTTGCTGTTTCTTTGAATTTCAAGCTAAGTTTACATAAAACTATTGGGAAAGCACAGGCCAAAACCCAGCCACAAGGGCGTCCAGTGATGGCAGTAAATCAGCCAGCAGATGAGGACAACGATGATGATGAGCCATATGTTTACACAAGCAGCGTTCCGAGTGTAGGACTTGCTGGCGGAAGGGCTACACGTCCACGTTCGCCTCTGGTACACAATCAATTTTCTTTGGATTTTGTTCTTGCTAATGCTTGTTAACTTGACCTTTCACTCTGTACTATAGACTAAAAACCCTCCATTGAGGCATCCACAAACAATAGCTCAGCCACCATCCAGTGGAGATAGTGATGCTGATTATGATGAGCCATATACTAGTGGCATGCCAAGCATAGGACTTGCAGGTGGACGATCAATGAGACCTCGCACTTCTTTGGTAAATTTAGTTTGTAGCTATTTTGATTTTC
Organism: Leavenworthia alabamica; assembly: GCA_000411055.1. Classification (NCBI taxonomy): domain Eukaryota; kingdom Viridiplantae; phylum Streptophyta; class Magnoliopsida; order Brassicales; family Brassicaceae; genus Leavenworthia; species Leavenworthia alabamica. The sequence goes on from KE157156.1 coordinate 50,822, forward strand.
ATGCTCTCTCACAGTGATACCTGGTTTCAGTAATGTACCCTTTAATAGTGAATCAAGAACTACATGTTTCTAACCAAATCTTCAATTAAGAACCAGTCTGATATTTTAATACATCATACAATTGCTTGTTGCTGTTTTACAGTTTGTGATAGTGCCAGCATTGCATTTTGTATTTTTACCAGCATTATGGCTTTAACCAGGAAAGAAGAGTGTGTAGTAAACCGCATTATCAGCATTGGCAGTAAATGTTTTAGGCCTCAAAGTGTTTTGATTCTCTTTTTTTACGATTAGCATCTGTTTTGCTGCTTTTACGTCTTCTAAAACTTCGTTTCATTTTCCATTAGTCAATTCGTACTAAGGAACACCCTCAGACCGGACTTCCAACTTCAGGTAGCCGATCTTCATTATGTGAGGATTCCACAGAATCTTCAACTTTGACGGGTAATCCATCTCAGACAACCAACCAAGTGGAACAACCTCCATCAGCTCGTTCTGTTGTCTCTAACAAATCATCTCAGTCTCTCAGTACTATGGATCAACCTCCATCAGCTCGTTCATCTTTCAGTGGTCGTCCAGTAAAGACCTTTCCTTTAATGCCGTCTTCGGTGCCTTTATCACTCAAACCAGTTACTCCTGCCGACACTCCAACCAATCGTCGAAAAGATAAAAGGTAACAACTAACTGGTAGCTTAACTTTAAGTTATGGATATGTTACAGGATGCTCACTGAGCCATCATTCTTCACATTCACCCACTTCATTCACACTTACCTACTCCTTTATTTCCTGTGTGGTCTTAGATCAGTGGTTTTTCTGTCCGGTAGCAGGTTTTCTGTAGATATGGGAAGCTCGGGCAACTTAAGAGAGTTAGGCAGCCAACGTTCTACTTCAGCTTTGCAAGATGAGGTTTGAATTTTTCCGCAGCTGATAAGATATTTTTTATGAAAACTAATTCAATCCATAAGTGCAACTGCGGAACTCTTTTTACTCTATTGATTTCTGAGTTCTTGATCATTGGTTAATTTTTCTATAGCTGGTCTCTTTTACTTCTTTTTTCGATTTCTTTCTTAGAGCGTTCCCAACATTTCAGGCATTTTAATTCAAGAGTTTTCGTTTTTTTTTCATTTCAGGTTGATATGCTACAGGATGAAAATGAAAGTTTGTTAGAAAAGGTGATGCCAGTAGATTTTAACAGTTGGTGTTAATATGCTATAGATTTGTTACAATTAAGAAAGCATGAATTATATTGGCAAATTTGATTATGGTTTGCACCCCATCCTAATTTGTGCATCCCCAGCTTCGACTTGCAGAAGATAAGTGTGAAGAAGCAGATGCAAGAGCTAAGCAACTTGAGAAACAGGTGGTTCATGTCTCAATATACATACTGTTTATATATATTGCTTCTTTGCTTCGAGCTTTAACAGATGTGTAAACTCAAAGTCATTTTTTATTAGGTTGAAATCCTTGGTGAAGGTGTTACTATGGACGCACGTCTTTTAAGCAGGCAAGCATGAGTCCTATGCAGCTTTTGAATGACCTTTAAAAATATTATAATTGTGTATGTGTTTCTTGCATCAGAAAGGAGGCAGCTCTACAACAGAGAGAGGTCAGTATCTTATCATAATTACGTCTGTCAACCATTACTAGCGATTTCTGTTAATGCTAATGAAGTTTCCAAACTTGGATTGAGTAACGCATAATCCACAGAAATTTTTTTTCAGGCTGCTTTAAAAGTCGCATCACAAAATCATGGAGGAAGGAGGCAAGATGTTACGGCCCTTAATACGGAAGCTGAGGTACTTCAAGTTTAGGTCTTCTTTTTGTCCATACTGGTATCTGAAGTGATACTTATCTTTTAGATATTGGTTTCGATTTAGATTGCTAGAGAGGAGGCAGCATCTTCTTTAGAGCAGCTTCATGAAGTTGAATCAGAGCTTAACTCTCTTAAGACCATGACCAAGAGATTGATATTGACTCAGGAAGAGATGGTAATGCTATTTTCAAAAGTTCATACTTGTCGATTCCATCTATGTTTTTTTAAAAGTTAATAGCTTCTAATCTCTTAGGAAGAGGTTGTTCTGAAGAGGTGCTGGCTTTCACGATATTGGGGCTTATGCGTTAGATATGGTAGTCTCCGTGCTCTTAATCATTATAATCTTTGTAAAAAAAAAAGATTCACTGGTTCCATTGTTGAAGCTGCTACTGAACATAGAGAGTATTTAATGGTTTAAAGTCGGGTGAAATGTTATGGCAGGAATTCAAGCGGATATTGCTGGAGCAAAACACGAGTATTGGTCATCATTTGCACCTCTTCCACTAGAGATTGTTATGTCTGCAGGAGAAAGAGCTAGAGATGCAGTTTCTGGATGTAATATTTTCATCCTGCTACATAAAAATGTTTTGAGGTTATTCTGATCATTGCTTGTTCTGTCTCTGCGCCAAGCACAGCTAACAAAACTCCTCGCAGTGAGAGAGAAAAATCTTTTCTAAGTCTGCAAGAAATCTCTGGGGAAGGAAATGTCGAAAGCCTAATATGGGTCGAGAAAGGCTTGCGAGAACTGGCTTCACTAAAGGTTAAAAAACTTAACATGATCTCAACTCTTTCTTTTCTGACTTTTTATCTTTTCTTATTGTTTGCTGTGTCTAAAGGTTCAGGAGGCAGTTGCATTTGTCATGGCTCAAAATAGACGGAGCACATCATCAAAGGTTTTCCTTTCAGGTTGATCTAAGCTTAATACTTGTGCTTGATGTTTCCTTGTACATCTTTAACTAACCCATATTTTTCTTTTCGAAAACAATTTAAAGACGACGTTAAACTGGCAATGGATGGACAATTTGAAGCCTTTGGTAAGTCAATAATATCCTCAAAATATGATATGTTCTCATTGATTATCAAGCCAGAGCACTGAGATCAGACCTGGATTAAGGTCATTTTATATGATAAAACCCTGCATTTTGTTTCCGTTTTCAGAATTAAGCGATGAGGAAGCTGAAGATGTGAGTTTTAAACAGGTAAAGAAGAACACATCAATACTCTCTTCTGTCTTCAATGTTTAATCAATCAAGCTTAATGTTTAGTTGTCATTTGACCAATTACATAGAGTCATTTTGCATACAGGCCTGGCTTTCATATTTTTGGAGAAGAGCAAAAAATCATGACATTGAATCTGATCTTGCGGATGAGCGTTTCCAGTATTGGATAAACCAAGGGACTAGATCTGCCACATCACAAGACGCTGTTGATGGTACTCTCTCTCTCTCTCACTCACTCACTCACTTGAATTAAAAAAAATATAATGTTTACTGAGTGGTTTACAATGGCAGTTGAAAGAGGATTAATGGAGCTGAGGAAGCTAAACATAGAGTCACAGCTATGGCAAAAATCAAGAAAAGGGCTTGACCATGAATCCAACCCTTCTTCTCATCTAGAACTTTCTTTCTGATGATCTTTTTCATCATACAGATATGTTTATTTTTCTAATTTCATCTGATTTTAGGGGTTATTTTTAATGAGTCTTTTTTTTGTTTTTTTGTTTGTTTGTTCAATTGTGTATCTTGATTATTGAAAGTCTGTTATCAGGTGATATAATTTGTTATTCTATTTATAAACAATCTTTTGAAGTTATTAATAAAAATAAAAGTGTAAAAGTGAAACGGTGACTCAATTTACTTTCTCATTGCTCTACTGACTTTCATTTTTATTCTACTTCTGCAATGTTTTGATTAGTCCCTTTTTCTCAGTTTTGTTGCTTCTGAAGGTGTATCACCTACTTAAGACTGTCTTATATGATGATGGCAGATGTTGCATCTTACTTTATTCTTGATAACTCTGGCCTTTTTAAGGTTCAGTGACCATCTAGAGGCAATCAAGATTATCTGCAAACGAGTTCTGGTCTGAGCTCTTCAAGAAGCAGATAGATAATTTAAAGACAAATAATAAGCGGGTAAGATTTCCTCTAAAAATAACTGGAATTGCCTGAATGAAGGGATATATCTTCCTGTCTGTGTTTTAACAAATGTTTCTTCAGGGTACTTTTGTATTGCAAGACAACAACTTCCGGTGGATGTCTTCGTGTCTCAGTTGACCCTTCATCTAATCCAGGGGAAACCAAAGATCTCGAGCAAAGTCGCACAAACTATGAGTATGTACCTGTATTATACATTATTGGGTTGTATAGCTCAAGTTTGGTCATATAAACTCAGCTCTGAGTCATCTTTCAAATCTGTATCACCTCTCATAATACGTTCCTTAACTATACTTGTCATGTGCTCACAGGCTTCTTCATGATTCTGCATTTAGCTCGAGTCCTCGGCTATAGATTCCCGCTCGGCTTTATAATTTCAAAGAAGATGGATTATTCTGGACACATATTACCGAAGAATTGGGTTTACAAGACTCAGAGCTGGAGATTTTGTTGTTTTGTTTGAGGAACATAATATAGCTTTAATCAAATCATTATGCTTTCATCGTAAGTATTGCTTAAATTCAATAAAGGGATTTTAATAGATTCATAATCATCATCTTCTCTTTTGCGCAGAGATTTGTTTAAGCTTGTTCTCTGTACGTAAATGTTATTAGTGATGTTTTGTGGTAGCTTGTTAAACAAGTCATTAGTGCTTTTGCCACTCTAATGAAGAAAGTTTACTCCTTCACCATCCATTTGGTTCACGAGGGACATCCATCTTAAACAAAGTAAAATTTTATTTATTTGTCTTTAGAAAAAGCCCAATGGATCTCACCCTTCCTAAGAAGCTCATTAACTCACAAAACGAAAAGAGCCTTGGACAAACCTAGACTCAGGGTATGTGAGAAAGAATAAAAAAAAGTTTTGGGGTATTTGCATAATTTTGAGTAAATTATGAGCGATGACGATTTCATTTTTCTAATAGTTATCTGTGTTCAGCTTTTTCAGTTTTTGTAAGTCACTGCCAAATATTAGACGGGAAATAAAAAAAAGAATATTACCTCCTTTTAATATTTCATTTCCCTCTCCACTGATCATTTGTGTCAGTTACTGGAGATTCAAATAGAGTTCTGAAAATTTCAGCTTCATTTCTTCGTTCTGCAGTTGCAGCTTCCTAGGTATGTTTTGACGGATTCTAGATTTTTTCCTTATTAAGCTAGGGTTTAGTTTATCCACCTTTGCATGTACTTTTTTTCTTTTCTTCCCGTTGCCTCGCCTCTTATTGATCGGAACTTTCCACATGCATTCACTTTTGATCTTTGATTTCGATTTTTTAGAATTGTATTCTAGTGTCTCTGGAGATGTATTGTTTTAAGATCATAAGAGTTTGATTTCCTGCGTTTCCCCGTTGATCTTGTGTTTAAGGGTAGACTAATCGTCCGTACGAGTGTTTAGTTCTGATTAAGCTCTTCTATCAATTGTGTGTCCATGAAAATATGTTGGTATTAGGTTTGATTTCGATTCTACTGCTTTTTAGTTTCACTGCGACTTGGTTTTTGAATCTCATCTTCTTAATCCTTGTTTTTGGTTTGCAGGTTTATATCCTCTCAGTCCTGATTTTTCTTTATTTATGTGATCAAAGATGTGTGCGTTGTTTACAGATCTTACAATTCTTAGTCTCTGAACTGGTAAGCACTACACTGAGTTTCTGTTTTCAGAGTGACGGATTAGGATTAGGAATCTATAGATTTATAACAATGTAAGTTCCCTGGATTTTGTGTATGCAGGGACTAGAAGTCATTGCTTTCCTGACTGTGTTGTGTTCCAGAGATTCAGTTGATTGGGAGGTTTGGTTTATGAGGTTTATCGTTACAATGGAATGTAATAAAGAAGATGCTGCAAGAGCAAAAAGGATAGCAGAGGACAAGATGAAGGCTGGTGATTTTTTTGGAGCTCACAAGTTTGCTACCAAGGCTCAGAGACTCTTCCCTGATCTCGAAAACATTCCGCAGATGATAGCCATATGTGATGTGCATTCTTCTGCTAATAAGAAAATCTGTGGGCTTGACAATTGGTATGGTATTCTTCAGGTTCAGCCATTGGTGGCTGATGCTGACACAATCAAGAAGCAATACAGAAAGCTTGCATTTCTTCTCCATCCTGACAAAAACAAGTTTGCTGGTGCAGAGGCTGCTTTTAAGTTGGTTGGTGAAGCAAACGGAATCCTTTCTGATCAGATAAAACGTTCTAATTATGATGTTAGATACAGATCCCATTCAACGCTTGCTAGCAGGAATTTAAATACAAGCTTGGGTCGCAGCTGTGCAGCTGCAAACAATGCTGTGGAGAATCTTATGTTTTGGACGTGTTGCAACCACTGTGGCCATAAGTGTAAATGCTTGAGAGACTATATGTTCAAAGTTATGCAGTGTTCCAGTTGCCAGAAACCTTACTTCGTGTACAAAATCGAGTGTGATGGAGTGCCACCTAGTAGTTCAACCGCTGGTGCTTCTACAGGAGCAGAAGCAGGAAATTCAGCAGCTGAGATGGATAAGAATGGGACAGTCAGAGGGAAACTCAAGAAGAAGAATCAAGAAACTCGGAAAAAAGGTGCTGTTGACAGGAAACCCAAGAAACATGCGGACTGTACAGAGAATGACACTGACAGGAAACCCGAGAATGGTGAGACAGGTACGAATAGTTCTGCTGAAATACCTGAAGCTGATGTATTGAAACCGCAGTCTGATGTAAAAGCACCAGATACTAGTGCAGCAAAGTCAATACCTGATTTATCAGCTCCAAATAAATATCAGGCAGCCAAAAAGAGGAGAAAGGGTGTTGAGGAATCCTCTCAGAGTTTTGGGGTTGATAGGTCTGATGTTGCTGGGGCCAAAACAGATAAGAATGAACATAATACGAGGACGTCGTCAAGGAAAAAGCCACAGGTTTCTTATGCAAAGGGGGGAAGCGATGGTGATTTTGTAAGCCCTCCATATAAAAAGCCAAAATCAGGTTGTGAATTTGAGTCTGGTTCTAATACAAAGCAGACGGCTGAGGATAATAAGTCGCATGAACTGGCTGATTCTGGCGTTTCTTCTGCTTCTTCACATGCTTATAAAGGAAAAACCAAGAAATCTGTTAATTCTGAAAACGAAGACATCTTGTCAGCCAAGAGCAAAGAGAGTGAAGGGTGTGGTGATAATGGAGAAGATGCAGCTTTGTCAAGCAAGATGGATAAAGTTGATAATGGATACAAAGCTAATGAAAATCCTAATAGGCTTGATGTACCTGGTCCAAAGGTCAATATGTTTGAAGTTGAACGGAAAACAGAAACTATTGCTGTCAATCAAGTGTGGTCTATAACTGATCCTAGAGATGGTATGCCTCGGAAATATGCTCGGGTAAAGAAAGTGCTGAATGCCGAGTTCAAGGTGCGGATTACCTACCTTGAGCCTGTACGGGATGAGATTGATGAAAGTATTCCAGTTGCTTGTGGAAAGTTCAAAAATGGGGAAACAACCCATGTTGACCGCTCAATGTTTTCAGGTCAGATGTTTCACTTGTTCCACAATAAGATTGTTCACATCTACCCGATGAAAGGAGATATATGGGCTATTTACAGAGATTGGAAAAAGGAATGGAACACTAGTCTAGAAAAGTATAAATTATATAAGCTGTATGACTTTGTGGAAGTTGTGAGTGATTTTCATGATGTTGATGGTGTTGGAGTAGCCTATCTGGGAAAGCTTAAAGGGTCTGTTTCCTTATTTCACCAGGAGGCACAGCATGGAATTTTGGAGATTCAGTTTGGACCGAATGAGATGCTTAGGTTTTCTCACAAAGTACCAGCAGTCAAAATGACTGGCGAAGAGAAAGAGTGTGTTCTAGCTAACTCATATGAACTGGACCCTGCTGCATTACCAAAAGATATATCTCAAGTTGATGTGGTGGATGTGGAGATGGATAGTGAGATCCTGAAAGGTAAAGCTGACTGTCCTTCTCCCGAAGCTCCAAAGGTTGAAGTGAAGGCCAACCTTCAAGAGTCCGCAGCGTCTCCAAGGAAACGTCAAAAATCTGATGATGATAATGGTGTTTGCTGCAACCTTGGGGAAGTCAAAGGTGAAACCAGCAGAAGCCATGACTTTTCTTCTTGTCAAGTTGATGAAAAGAACACGCCAAACATGGCCAGAAACAAAATTGGGGCCACAAATGTATTCAAACTGCGAAAATCTCCTCGTCTTCATGCAATTCCAACGAAACAGACAGATGAGAAGGAAAGTGCTAAACAGGGCAATGAGATGAACACCCCAAAGGAAACTGATAAAGGTCTTGTGACAGATCCTTTGGGAGTCAGAAAATCTCCCAATAGCATTCACCAAGCAGCAGAGAGTCAAGAAGGAGAAAGCTCGAAGAAACAGGGACACAGTGGTGAAATACCGTCTATTCCTAAGCAGAATGATATGCCAACTCAGTTAGATGGTTCTACTTATGAGTACCCTGAGATCACTACTGTCTCACCAAGTTGGCAAACACCTCGAAGAAATGCCTTTGACTTTAAGAGCCAGAGATCTGAAGACAAAGTCCAAGTTAATCAGATTTGGGCTATTTATAGCAAAGAAAAGGGAATGCCCTCAGAGTATGTGAAGATTAGAAAAATTGAAACCAAGCCTAAATTCATGTTATGTGTAACCCATATGGAGCTGTATCCGCCGTCTACAAAACCCAGAACCTGCTCGGTTTCCTGTGGCTGTGGGGAATTCAAATTAAAAAACGGAAGACCCAAAATCCTTCCTCTTGCCAGCTTATCACATCAGGTCAAACCTTTTGACAGTACGAAGACAATAGTCAAAGTATACCCAAAGAAAGGTGAGATATGGGCTCTGTATAAGAACTATGATAACACTGAAGAAGAACATGATATTATAAAAGTGGTGGAAGATTACAGTGATGGGGAGGTCTTAAAGGCTGTGGCTCTGACTGCTAAAGGCTCTAGTTCTCTATACATAATTCAGAGAAAACAAGGGTCAGACACTGATTTCATAGACATTCCTAAGGTGGAAATGAATAGATTTTCTCATCAGATTCCGGCTATCAGACACGAGAAGAGGACAACAAGGCTAGTGGAAGGAGAATACTGGGAGCTTGACCCTGTAGCAATTCCTCGTCGCACCATTGTCTTAGACTGAGCACCAGGTCCACAACTCAGACTCGTAAGTATTCATTCAAATTCTTTCATCAGAGATTATTATGTGTTGATATCATCAGATTAGTGTCTTTTTTGTGTGGCTTTGGCTTATGCATTAAGGAGTGAAGAAAACATAATTTTGGCTTATGTTGTTTTTGTATTTCTGTGCAGCGGAGAATCCTTCAAGTTTAGTATTCAGTTCATCTCAAATGGACTGTAAATTAAACGCAGCGTTTATAGACAATTGTAGCTTTTGACAACTTTCGTAAAAAAAACTTACAAACGGTAAATCCTGTATTACCTTTTCGAGCTTGAACGTACATAAATATATATTAGTTGGGTATGCTCATCTCATGGTTATGATTTAATTTTTGAGTTTCCACGATCAGTTCTTAAATCATTAGTACAGAACACTGACTATTCTGATTTTGGTTTTGATTTGCTGGAAGAAGCCTGTCTTAACGATAGAGGGAAAAAAATCTCAGAAATGTTCTGAAAACTTCCTCTATCATACAAATTCTGTTTTGCTATAGCTTCGGCTTTGGCCTCTGCTTCATTGGCAGAGGATCTTCCACAAAGCCCAAAGCATTTGCTGTCCGCTAATGACCTCTTCGGTTCACATGGTAATCCCTCCTTGAGAGCGGCAGCGCTCGCCTTTGCTTCACTGAGCTTCTTCTTCAAGCTTATATACTCTCTCCATTTAAACATCTATCAAAAAATAAACAAACCCGCAAAAACTGCTAGTTAGCTGGACAAACAGATGATTTAATTGGCAAAGGCAGAAAAAAAAGTTAAAACCTCATTAGTTGTTGTGTTGGTTAAGCAGAGTTTTGAGTGATAAGCGAAGAAGCCAGCAAGGAGGAGAGAAACAATGGCAAGAAACACCACTAAAAGAATTTGAGTGTTGTATGTACCAACTAACCACTGTTTGAAAGACATTGAACATTGTAAATATTACAAGCTTTACACACACATAAGCTAACTGTGAGATTGAGAATTTGTTACTCGCCTGTAAAACTTTAGGAGCTAAGCTTCTGAAAGATTTATCTACGCCGTAATAGACTGCAGAAAAGAGAAAGAAACACCAAATTAGGAATCAAAAGGGATAACAAACACTGAAACCAATTTAAGAAGATATGATGGTTGACACAACAAGCACATATTTGATGTGTACCGGTTAAAATATAGACAACACGGAGTTCCTTTACTCGCCCAGCAAGAATAAACCCGATGGCTACTGTTCCGTACAAGCAAAGAAGGAAGTGCCTACAAAGCACTAAAGAACCATTTAATATAAAACAAAAGAAACTACGAGCCCGGACACAACACATCATGGAATCTTCCAAAGTAGATGAAAAGAAGAACATTGCAATGAAACATCAAAAAGATTCACTTATTAAACTTCAAGATACAGAAACATTAAGGGTGTATCTGAGAGATAAGTCTTAGAATGAAAGCTCACCAAAAGAGAAAAGCCACGAAATATTTGGTATTCCTTTCGCCAATACAGTTATTCTGGAATCAATAGAGAAAAAATGTTCAGGTCAAACAACATGTTGGTAATAAAATGTTGAGAAGCTATTAAAAAACGAAGCATAGGTCAGAGGCAAAGTGCAAACCATCCACCCACAATGATGGTCAAACCGAGCCACACAACGGTTACAGATGCTGCAATGCTTGGATCTAGCAGGCCTAATATGATGAAAATAAGTCTTGTAAAGTATTATCATAAAGAAAATATGTTTTACAAATAAGTTTTAAAAAAGCACTCACTTTGTGATTTTACAGGTAGAACATTGTTTCTCCGAGTAAATGATATCATCATAGGGGTAAGCAGAAACATAAAGTGAAACATTCTCAGAATTCACAGTACCTGGATCAGAAAAGCTTGTCAATAAGAATAGTATGACACCAATAATAACAGCCACAAAGCTCGTATACCTACAAAAAAAGTCAGGATACAAAGTGAGGTTATTCATAAAACCTGAGAACTTGAACGTTGAAAAAGTAAAAAAGAAGAAGCAGAGCTTACTTATGAACATTGCCAATGTAATATCCAGGTATATAAATGAAGGAAGACTTTGCAATCAAAAAGTATGTTGATCCCATTATAGCTATATATATGACCTACAAAAAACAGAGTAGAAAATTGCTTCATACAATAACAAAATCTGATACCCTAAAGAACAATTACATAAAACTCATAAATGTTACTCAAGATCTTCACCGAAGCAAGTAGCAATCAAAAAAACAGACTCTTTCAATCTCTATTAGTCTGATCATGTGACTGAATAATGCTTGTTAAGATTCTATAGCTAGCTATGGATTCTTCTGCTTTCATGAATAGATAAGAAAGAAAGAAAAAAACTGACTTGAAGAATTGGATTAGGACGCTGGCAACAGAAATACTCCACAGAGAGAATCATGTCCGTACCCTTGGAACCAAACACTACTCCTACAAATCTCCTGCAAAACACCAAATAGGAGATGATCAGAGAAACCCTAATTGAATTGAGTAATTGAAGAATTTAATCAGGAGTACAAGAAGTAATCGTATGCGCCGAAAGTGAGGAAGTCATGAATCCATTCAAAAGGCGTGCCTTTGAAGATTGGCCATTGACCACATAGGAAGGAGATGACTACTGTTAACGTCATCATTCCGTGACACACCAGAAACCACTGTACCGCCATTTTTCTCCGATCCTGTTATGTTTTTGACTTTTTTCCTTCTTTTAATCCCCAATTTTACTGATTGCTTTAACTTTTCAGAATTATGGGTTAATTTGTAAATTTCAGAAAAATAAAGGGTTAAAAATATAAATATGGAAACAATGCTAAACTCAAACCAAGACAACATCCACGACAAGACAACATGGTGTTTGTTCTTAATCTTCTAGATTGTTTATTCCATTTCCATGCATCTTCTATGAACATATATGACTTTATATAGAGAACAAAACAATGCTAAACTCAAAACAAGACTACAACATAATCTTCTTCTTTATTCTAAGCAGCTTTAAGACAAGCTTGAGGAACAGCAGCAGGGTCTAGCTCAAAAGCACCAACTAGGACTCCTTCTTTCTCATCTCCATTCATTTTATAAGATGGAACTCTATGAGAAAACCTAAGCATTTCATCAAATGATATCATCCTTTCGAAATATCCATGTTGCTTAGCATGTTTATACACTGATGTATATCCCTCCACTTTCCCTAGATAAGCCACTCCAATGCCATGATCACTGTCAAATTCGAACATTATTTCCACAAAGTCATATCTGTAAGGAGGCTTGTGCTGTTCTCTATGAGACTTCCATGTCTTCCTCCAATCTCTGAAAAGGGCCCATATCTCACCTTTTCTTGGGTTTATAGTAACACTTTTTCTACGTGTAGTGTGATGCATCTTATGAGAAAACGTCAAGTGGCTTATGATCTCAGTTCCTCCATATTTGAATTCCCCACAAGCAATGGGAATTGGTTCTTCATTTTCTGTGGTTTGTACTGATTCAAGCCATGTCATAGAGAAACTTAGCTCATTCAAAATTCTCTTTATCCTTGCATAGTACCGAGGCATTTCATCTATAGGATCATATATAGCCCATACTTGACCCACTGCAAAAGAGCTCCTAGTGTTACTGAAGTCGTGAAATTCTGGATCAGGACAGTTAAATGGCTCAGGGTCAAAACTTCTGTTTCCATGAAGCAGACAAGCCATATCTAATTCCTTCTCTTCACCACTATGATCATTCTCTCTAATGGGTTTATGCTTTTTTCCAGGATGTATAAGAAGCTCAGCATCTCTCCCCTCATCTTCCACCCTAGATCTCTTACGACTCTCGGTTTGTGTAGCTTCTTCTTCTTCTAATTCTCTTTGTTTCAACTCAAGCTCTTTCTCCTTTTCTTCAAGTTCCTTTTCCTTCAACTCCAGAAACATTTTCTTCACTTCAATCTCTATGGCTTCTGCTTGTTGTTTCAGTAGAAAGTTCTCTTCTTTCATCTCCAGCTCATTAGATTTCTCTCTAATGGTCTCATTTAGCAAACTAAGCTCATTCTCCCTCACTTCAAGCTGCTTAAGAGAAATTTCAATAAGCTCACCTTCCTTTCTCATTCTCTCAGTCTCCACTACTTGCTTCAAATCAAAGTCTTTGACTTTCATCTCCAACTCACAAGACTTTTCATGAATGGACTTAGAAAGCAAAGCAAGCTCCTCTTTCCTCGCTTCAAGCTCTTTCATTAGCTCTTCATTATTCTTCATCACTTGTTCATTCTTACTCTGAAGAGCCAATCTCACTACATCTACTTCTAATAAATGTATCAGATCAGATTCAATTTCTTTCTCTTGCAATGCACTTAATCGCTGAGTGATAGAAGCTTCAATCAATTCAATCTTCCTCAATCTCTCTTCCTTCTTCTCCATCTCCATAAGCCGTTTCATTATCAATTCATCTTTCAACTTCACTTCCTTATCATATTCCTCCCATTGATGTGACAACTCAATAATCGATAAAGCATTCTCATGAACATGACTCATGAAACGTTCGCCTAAAACCTTATCGATCGCCATGCTTTTGAAACCTTCAACCCTAAATTTAATCCCATAAACAAACAAAACGAGGTAGGAAATTAAAAATGTGTACATTGGAAGATCAAATGTAAAAAACAACTACAAGTCAGATAAGTCAACAGATCGGTTCCAGAGAAGTAAAAAAAATGTAAGAAGAAACTAACGAACGCTTAGGTTCTCCAGTTAGTGACGGCACTGGAGTCTGCTCTGAAGTATCTTGTGTTGGTGACGAATCTGGTTCCATCGCTAGAAAACTTTAGTTCTCTGTACAAAGAAAGTTAAAATGTTTGAGGTTCTGAAGAAAAATCAAAAGTTTGGAGAAAGCTTTTGTTTCTGTAAAATAGGTAAAAGAAGAAAGAAGAAGACACTCCTTTACTTAAAATGGGAGGGAGACTTAAACACGGACTCAAGCACAACTTTTGCTTATTTCGTGACTCAAACACAACTTGCTTATTTCTTGACCGTTAGATCAAAATGAGAGATATCAGCCGTTGGATTTTGTAAGTGCACAGAATGACGTAAGATCAGCTTTTCGTTTGTATACGTATGATTTATCATGATTGTGCATAGACATGTTACTTCTCATTAGTTAGGTTAACTTTGATTTTGATTCAGAAGAACAATTTATTGAATAATCAGAATCTTACAAAGCAACCAATTCCACTATCGTCTAACTTAAACGTCTCACCTAAAATTTATCTCTCTCTCTCTCTCTCTCTCTGTGTATGGTTTAAAAGCCAATCCAAGTAACAGTAGAAGCAGAAAGAACATAAAACAAAAACAACTCCAAAAAACAATCGATCAAACTCCATCTCTGGATGTCTTCAATCCTTTCCACAACATCTTCAAGAAAAAAACAAGATGATGAATTACACTTAGGTGCAGATTTTGAGTATCAGTTTTGTGTATTAGGCAGAAAAAGAGAGATCTTCAAAGTTGTATACCTTTTATATCTCTTTTTCGAACCACAGGGACATGTTGCATTGCGGCTGATCTGCCCACTTTTGGCTAAGTTTGATCTCGCCAGATCCAGTGGTGTTGTCCCCATCATTTTTTGCAGCTTCAATTCACCAATATATCAATACAGTGTCACTCTCATCTATTTGTCTTAATGAATGTAGCACACAAGAATCCAGTAAACCCAACAACAGGCAACAATCTGTCTAAGTGTTAATCTTAACTATGCCAACATAATGCAAGATGAGTCCTGTTTCTAACCATTGACAATCAGATCAGACCCATAATGCAAAACAACCAAGTGATAAAACAGTTCTAGTCATAATTAACAGTGGATAGTTCATGAGTCATTGTTAGGTTTACTTTAGAAACTTAAACTTATAACATACACTTGAAGAATCAAGTTCTTCACTGACAATCTCATAAGCTCATACAGTTTCAAGTCTAAAAAGTGAGAAACCTAAGCATACAGTCATGCCAATATCCCCACACAGAGGAGCTTATGGAGTGAAGTAACATACGAGTAGCATAAAGTCAGAAGTATAACGTACCTCTCCCATATTCTTTGGTAACGGTTTGCCTCCTTCTCTCAACTCTGTCATCTTCTTGTGTGCTTGTCTGGCCCAAGTAAACTTGGCAAGCGTATTCTCCACGTCTGTTATCGTGCATTTACAAAGTTTAGCCGCATCTTGCTTTTGACTCGCTTGGAGATTCTACACATCAAGAAACCTAGTACCACAATCAAGAGATTGACTAACATACAAAAAAAAAACTTTCTTGTTGTCATTGATTTTGCAGACAATATAAACAAGTCATGGATATAAAATGGCAACACAATAGATAATATATCTAAACTCTAGTATGGTAAGGAAGAAACAAACCTCTCCTGTAGCATCAAGAGCTCCAAGATACCTAATAACAGCTTCTTGTTTCTCAAATGCATCTGCAAATGTAGCCTCACTGCTTCGACCCACAATGTACTGCTTAAATTTCCCTAACCTTCTCGCATTCTTCAATTCATCAGCAAATCCTAATAAATCAATTTGAATCCAAAGAGAAAAGCTTTGATGAGTAATTCAATCTATCCACCATTAACAGTCCCATTTCTCAGATAACTCACTCACACTTGCAGAAAATGTTAAAAGACTTACGGAGGAGAGTGAAAGCTTCAACGGGTAGATTTGATTCTTCCACAGGAGTTTCTTTATTTCCAGTAAACACACCTTTGATCGTATCCATCCATCCATGAAGCGGCGCCGTAGAGGTAATTGATCGGTGCTGTGATGGAATTAGGGAACCACCGGTGAAACGAGAGAGCGAATTTGCAGAAGGCGGTGAAGAAGAAGAAAGTGATTGCCTGAATATATACTTAAGAGTTCGTGAAGACCACATTTTGCGCTTTTAGAAGTTAATTTTTGAAAAATTAGGGTTTTAAGGGTTTCTGAACAATTAAAGCAGAAGTTGGAATAGAACTCGTAGTTCTTCACCGTGTCGGAATCTAAACCCTGAAGCTCAAACGCAGCGTTTTGAAGATCGGAATTATTTATATTTTCTCACTTTTTTATAGTCGAATTTTTCAGTTTTAACTTTAAGAGAAAAAAGGTTAAAATTCTGAAGTGATAAAATAATATTCTTATCATTCATTCTTATAATTAAGATTTATGAAGAACTCATTCTTATTTTTAAGACAAAATTACTCAAGAAATTGATAAAAGGCTATAGCTAGTGAGCAATATAAGATACTTATAGTCTATTTTGGTTGACCAGAATAAAATCAATATGTATATTTTGGTTGACCAGAATAAAATACTTATAATAGAATCCAAAAATTACAACTATAAAATAGTAAATTATAAGATACTTATAGTCTATTTTCCTATAAAATACTTATAGTGTATATTTTTGTTGACCAGAATAGAATACTACTATATAAACATATCACAAATCTAAAATTACAAACTAGAAATAAGGAAAATTATAAGATATTTCTTACAAATACTTATAGTCTATCTGAATATGTATATTCTCGTTGACCAAATTATATACTTGTCTATAAATATAATACAAATATACAATATACAATATACAATCTTCAAATTACAAACCATAAATTTCAATCTTCCTAAACCCAGCAAAAAATGAAGAACTTTTCTATCATCTTTCTACTAATTGTTGTTTTCCTCATTTCTTCTTCAGGTAAATTTTTATTTTTTCGTTTAAATTGTTGGATAAAATCTTTGTTAAACCTCAAAACTGAAGAAAAATATTATCAAAAATATTAAATATTGAAGCAAAAAAAAAAAACTCAAATAGTTCTTTTTTTAATATTCTGATTTGATTAATAGAGAGCATAAGAGTAGAAAAGAACAAGTGCTATGATGGGTGGAATTGTGAAGGAGAAGACAAATGTAGAGAAAAGTGTAAGACTTTGCACAATGGATATGGAGTCTGTGATTTGGCTACTTCTCCTCCACATCCCAGGCAATGTGTTTGCTCTTATGATTGTTAATAATTAATCATAATAAATGTTTCTTATGCTATTAATATAAAATGTTCCTTAATCCATTAATGTTATGACAAAATAATAAAATAATCCTCAGTGTCTTTGTTTTTGGCATCACCTGCAATTTTCTCTTTTTTTACAAGTTTTTTTCTAAGATTGATTATAATTTTATTATGAATCAAGCTGAAACTAAAAATTTGCATGAGAAAATGTTTTATTCATTTTTATCTTAATAAAGATTGATATTTTCATGAAAAGAAAATACAACAGTTTCATTATTTTAAGAGTATTTGAATGACAAATTTTAGGATTTTTTAATTTTTTAACAAACCGAACTGAATCATGAGTCCTTATTGAATTGGCAAATTCTCAGCTTCACATCTGACCGACTCGAATAATGGAGTAGATAAGTAACGTTCTCCACCACTGGGGAAAATCACCTGAAAACCGGACAGTAAACCGTTATGAATTAATTAAAACCCGGTTTGATTTTGGTTATTGCAAAACGCTTTTACTGTACTTACAACTATGAGTTTGCCAGCGTTTTCTGGCCGTTTAGCTACTTTGATGGCAGCAGCTGCAGCAGCTCCAGAAGATATTCCAACCTACCAGACAATAATAACATTGATCAGAAATTATGATTTTATGGCTTAAACCAAAACCGATTAAACCGGTGATTGTACCAGTAATCCTTCTTTCAATGCAAGAAGTTTAGCTGTTTCAATTGCTTCTTCGCTTGTCACCTGAAAATGGAAATTACAAAGATCTCAGTTTGATTTCTCTAACATCACATCGCTAAGACAAAACTGATAAAACATAAAGCTACATTACTTGAATAGTTTCATCAAGAATGTTCAAATCCAAGTTGTCAGGGATGAGTCCAGCACCAATACCTTGGATCAAATGTGAACCTACAAACCAAGAACAAGTATTACGGTTAAGTGACCAAGAAATATACTTAGCAGTAAGAGAGAAACTAACTCACCTTTGCTACCTCCACTGATCACTGCACTTTCTGCAGGTTCCACTCCATAAACCTATTGATAAAACAAGTGTATATAACTAATGTTTTCATGACATGATTTAATTTTAATATAAACTTTTATTTGTACTTTAAAGTCTTTATTCTTCTCCTTAAGGAATTTTCCAGCTCCAGAAAGAGTTCCACCAGTACCAACACCAGCAACTAATATATCTACTTCCCCTGCAGAGTCTTTCCATATCTCTGGACCTGTGGAATCATAATGAGTCTGTAGAAGAAGTAATATTAGATTAGATAGAAAGAGGGGAAGAGAAATAGATATGTTAAAGGAGAGTTCATTACTTGTGGGTTTGAAGGGTTTCTGAATTGTTCAAGCAAGATACCACCTGGAGTTTTGCTACATATCTCTTCAGCTTTATCGATTATTCCTTGAACACCTGTACTTGGATCTGTAAGGTGAAGCTCTGCACCTAATGCTAAAAGAACGATTTTTCTTTCAAGACTCATTGTTGCAGGCATTGTGAGCACTACTTTGTAACCTTTAGCCGCTCCAACAAAGGCTAAACCAATCCCAGTGTTACCAGAGGTTGCCTCAATCAATGTGTTCTGAGTAAAATCACAAGAACTTTAAAAGTCTCAGTTTGATTTTCATGTCGAAAAAAAGGAAAACAGATGTATTATATATTGCTCAACCTTCCCGGGCGAAATCAGTCCCTTGTCTTCTGCATCTTTAATCATACCATAAGCAATTCTACCAAGTGGAAGATCATTCAAAAGAAGCAGAGGATTTCTCAGATATTTTTTGGAGCAAACAAGAAGAGATACAGAGAGGGTTTTTGTTTAAAGTTATATACATACCGATCTTTGACACTAGAACAAGGCTCCATCATCTCAAGCTTAGCTGCAATACGGGCAACGCAACCATCCACAATTTTGTTCAGAAATACCATTGGAGTGTTACCTATCAACTATCAAACATACACCATGGAACTTACTTAAGTACATAACTTGAGCAAAGAAACTAAAACTTGTTTATTCAAATGAACAAAACTGATTCTTACTTACTTGAGTCACATCATCCTTGATCGAATATTGGTTCTCCTCCATGCTAATTTGGATACTGAAGATCACAAAAGAAAGTCAAAAGATCTAAGACACAATCAGCAAGGAAGACACTGTCGTCTTTAAAGTATTCATAAACCAAGACCAATAAATGGTTTGGTTCGAACTTGTAGCTATATCAGAAAACAAACAAAGTTGAGCTGCAGAAAACATAAGTATCGAACTATATCCAAGATTTAACAGTGAAACAATACTGAAACAAGTTAGTTTTATCAGTGAATAATCAAATGCATGTTCTTGAGTTGAAATCGAACCTGAAGAGCCGATATTATTAAAGTTTGCAAATTTAGGAGAGAAAATAGAAGAAGAGTTGAAAAGATATAAACACGGAAACTTGAAGAGCTTACCAAGTTCGAGATCCGAATAAAGACTGTCGTTGTTCCGTCAAAAGCGATAATATTGTATAAAATATAAAGTATTTGCCTAAATAAATACACACCACTCATATGTTAGAGAAGCCCACGCGTTTTGATAATAATTCTATCCTTTTTTTGGTCAGCGATAATTATTTCCAAAAATACTTTTCAATTCATAACAAATCCACACAACATTTGACTCTTCACGTGGACAACGTGTACATTTTTGAGTTCTTACATCTTGATTCTCTTTTTCTTTTTATTATGCATCTTACCCTTTTCTTTCTTTTTTTTTTCAACTAAAAGAAATCAATTTTTTTGACAAAAGACAGAACAATAAATAAATACACTATGTCATAAGAAAAACACAAAAAGGTTCAACCATGAAATGTGTTTATTATCAATTTCAACATACCGTCCAATCAAAAAAAAAATACCAAAGTGAAACTAAAATGTTATTACAGACTTTTGTAGACAGTTATTAGCACACAATTTAAAACTATTACTATTCTTTCGAAAGAAAAATAGCTAGAAGTTTGTTTCTACTTTTGTAGACAAACAAATATTAGCACACAATTTAAAAATGATTGTACGAAATAAACTATAATAATAATCTAATATAAAGGTTATACACAAACCCCCCTATGATTCATCCCTATTGACAAATAATTTAAAGTAGACAAAAAAATAAAAATGATTAAAATCCTAGATAAATATCACAATACCTTATATATAACTGAAAAGATTCAAATCTCATATTATACTCACCCACACACATACCAGAAGGTTAACTCGAAGATTATCAAGTAGAATCTACCTTACTGGTTTATTTGTTGTCTTATTCTTCTTCCTTTCATCATACACCACTCGGCATTGTCTTTAACTCGTTCACTGTCGCTCTTATCTGCTCTTGAACCAACTCTAATCTCCTTGAATACACTTCCAGCTCCAGTATCTGTTGTTTCCTCCACCGCTCATCCATTACCGCCTTGTTTCCTCCTCCTTCTACACCAAAGCTGAAACT
>KE157156.1:71801-84185 GCA_000411055.1 Leavenworthia alabamica
AAGCCACCACTTGGAAACCCTCCCATTGCAGCCATCATCATACTTGTTGTCCCATTCATCATCTCCTTGATCACAGGAGCAACACAGTTTTTCACAGTTTCTTCGATCAAACCCCCAAGATTACCTCCAATACCAACAACAGTTGCGGGTTCGTTGAGGTTAACATTGCTAGCTGCATTTGGTAATAACCCATCAGAGGGAGTGATGGGTTTGTTGTCTTCCTCAATCTTCCCAATTCTCGATCGTGATCGTTTTCTCGATACGCTACTGCTACTCATAGTCAGTTTCTTCTCAATTACGTTTTCAGAATCGTTCTCTAGATTAGGATTAGAACTAGGGCTATTAAAGGTTGTGTAGTTACCATTAGTGTTATGGGTATTGGTTTCATCAAAATCCATTACGTTGTTATCTTCAAACCCTATGATTTTCCCACTTTGATTCCAGATTTTTCTACAAATCTCAAAAGTAGCTTGATCATGAGGACTCTTGAAGAAGACCTCTTTACCAGAGCTGATCTTGCCCATCACATTCCTGTACTTCTTCTTAAGTCGCCGAAGCTTCTCTACAAGCTGGTTTTTGTTAAAAGCCAGCTGTAGCTTTGACTTTATATGCTCGTAAAACGGCGCCGTGTCCGGAGGATGCGAGCTGCTTCCTCGATGCCTCATCATGTAATCGAGGAAACCACGAAGAAGCTCGATCTCGTCTTCATCAGTCCATAGCCTCTGGAAAAGACGTCTAGAATCATCGATCGGCGGTCTTTGATGAACGATCTCTGTCATACGATGCCATTTGGGATCGGAATCAACGGGAATTACGGAGACAGGGACNGAATTCGTGGTCGGTGTACCGGAAACAACCGCAGTAGTGGAGACCGTAGAAACCATGGCGAGTGATGATGTAGACGGCGAATTCAGATCTTCCTCTTCGGGATCATCATCTTCGGCCTCGTTCGCTTCCGGCAAAACCACATCATCGTTCTCACGCAAATCTTCGTCAGAATCAGATTCGCCTCCATCTCCAACAACTCCTTCCTCCAGATCCGGTGAATCAATAGAGAAAACAGCGTCACGATGATCCGATGTCATCTCCGCCGAAACAAATCAACGGAGTATAATTCGAAGATAACAGATCTGTGACGTTGAGGTCCGATGAGATAAAGACCAAGTGCCCAGATCCAGATGGAGACGGAGAGAAGGTGGTGGGGTGGGTAAGGTTCACGAGGATTGGCACGCTAGTGATTGGGTGGTGGGGGCATGAGAATCTACGACCCAACCAAGGGTACTTTTGGTTTTTTCCCAAACTTAACGTTTACGACTAGGCAAAGTCCTAACACGCATTTCCTTATTTGCCGGTTAGTTAAGCTTTGACGTCTCTCTCGGTCCCTAACCAAAAGTCTCAACAATCAAAATTGCATGCTAACATAATTGCGTTTCCGTAAACGCTATTATGTGGTGGAATCTTCGAGTGTGCGCATTATAGCGTTTCAACACATGATGATATGTATTCGACAAATCCTTAGATCATGTTTCTCTAAAGTTAAATAAAAATTCACGAGACAAAAAGAAACGAAAGATGTCTATTTGGAGAAACGATCTAACGCAAGACAAATAACATAAAACACACAAGAGAATGATTCTGTCTTTGAGGATCTCACTTCTTCTTGGGATCACCAGCCTTTGTCTGTAGACATCAAACAAAAACTATTCTTAAGTATTCACTAAGAATGATAAAAATGGAATAGCTAGTAGGTAAGTATAGTGTTATTGTAACCAGTAAGTCTCACCTTCTTAACACCACGGATTTTCTTAGCCCTGTTCTTCCTTTCCTTCATTTGTTTCCTTGATCTCTCGATCTTAGTGTCAAGTCCATTCTACAAATCACATAGACAAAGCATTTTTTTAAGTATAACAATGCAGAGAATGAGGGAGCAATACAATAAAGTATGAAGAATATCACATAGCTTATCATATTCAGACAACCAGTAAGAAGAATGCATACCCTTATAAGTCTGTATTTGGGTTCAAATTTCTTGGCACTCTCAACAGTGTCATAGATCAAACCGAAACCAGAAGATTTGCCACCTCCAAAGTGGGTTCTGAATTTGAATACAAAGATTGCATTTGGGTCCTTGACTTCATACATCCTTGCTAGCTTCTCCTTAAGCTCAGCCTTTTTAAAAGTAATTTAATTGTCTTATTAGAACCTCTCGGCTCTCACAGAACTCTAAAGAGATAAAAAGAAGTAAGTGACAGTAAAGAACATACCTTTGAGACATTGGCTCTTCCAGGGTGAAGAACATCAACAACCTATATTCACAAATCCACCACAATCTTACTCATTCATCTTAAATCTATTAAGAGTATAAATATAATAAGACTCACTATAGCACAAATTCTGAAAATCAACAGTTACTCAGATTCAAAACTTGCAATTCAAAGTATCATACTGGCTTCAATATACATATAAAGGAAACAATGAAGAACTTAATACTCTCTTTACATTAAATCGATCTCTGACCTAAAACGTCAAACCAAACAAAATTCACATATCCTGAACAAACAACGAATATATTTGATTTAGATTGCGGTCAGATCAAATTATCTCTAACCTCCCAATAGAACCAAACCCCTTCAAGAGAACGAGAAAGATGCGATTATAGAAATAGAGAAGAGTTCATAATGGAACACTCACGAACTGTTTCCTGGAGAGAAGTCTGTTGGTCATGAACTTTCTAGTTCTGATGGTGACAGCCTTTTCCGCCATTGTTGCGATATCTCAAGGACCAAGTGAAGATCTCTGCAACCTTTTGTGTGTTCGTCCGTTCGCTCGGGTAAAGGAAAGAGCCGCCCAAAGCAAGCCGTAAGCTTTTATATAGTCATAAGATCCTTAGGGTTTCCTCTTTTTATTTTATGGGCCAACACTTTTATTGGGCTACTAAATCCTGGCCCTTTTTAGATAAAGGTTTAGTTTCATAAATTTTACATGGAGAAATAAAAGCAGCCCAATGGGTTTCAATATTTTATAACGTGGTTTAAGTTTACAGTTTTATTCAGCCTTGTTTATTTTATTTCGTAGTGTGTAACTAGCAATTTTCTTTGTTTTAATTATTAAACCTCAACTCGTGAAATAAATAAGATATAGATTATTACTATTTGGCTAATAAACTCGTTTTTGCTTTGTTATTATTTTTGTTTATGTCAACAGTGTTATTGTTTAATAATGAGAAATTGTGTGCTGTACTAAACCAACTAAATAAAGATTTCCACATATTTAGAAAATAAGATTATTTATTAAGAAAATAAAGTTTTTTTTTTTAATATTTAAAGTTAGGTAACTAACAAATCCACATTGGTGGGTCTTATTAGCCACACGGACCCAAGGGTGACCGATCATATGAGCTGGTCTCTACCACAAAAGATGATTTGAAAGGTTGTACACGATTTCGACCATTCGAACATAAATTTAAGATGGACGTAACATATTGTACATATGAGGACAAACTAAAAAACACCATATAATGTTTAATTATTAGTAGCTAGTAGTGATGACCCTATATACAATAATAGACCATATATTTATGAGTATCAAATATTAAAATGTATAAACAAATTAAAAGACATTGAGTAAAAAAAGATTTAGGACCAATCGACAAGAAAATAAAAGGAGGACAATAGGAGAAAAATGGTTGGCACTGAAGTAGAGTTAGGTACCAAAAGAGTACTTTGATCTGTACATTCAATACCACATGTCATTAATAACGACCATTTCAGATTTGCTTTGTAACACTCTATATGTGTCAAAAACCTAATTTAATTATTCATTGTCCCTACCACTATATTCATATTTTTTTAGTTTTTATTTCCAGTGAATTTTGTTAAACCTTAATTAATGCAAATTCATGAAAAACTTAATGCATATGATTAATTTTTTATCTGTTTTAAAATGTTTAATTTTTTTAGTTTGTGTTTGTATGGAAAAGTCATATATATATAATAATCCATAAACCACCTATTACATGAAATATTTTAATATTATTCATAACAAATACAACGATCAATTAATAGTGTAGCATTTCATATAATAATTTCATCATCTACCTACCTGTCATTTCATATAATAATTGTAAAATATAGCGATCAGATACGTTTATTTTTCTTTTTATTTTGTGTGTGATTTAATTTGCATATACGAAATATCTACAAAATGGGTATAATAATATCTATCACTATTTAATTTTTGAAGAATCGTTTTATAGTGTAATATATTGACAAGAAAAAATAAGTTTTATTGAAAATGTCCAACTATTTATATAATAATCATATAATAACGACAGACCAACCATGTTATATATACACATACATATTTTTAAATTTTGATGAAAATAAAATACAAACGCATGTGGGTGAACCCAAATTTCTAGTAGATTGGTCGGCAATGTAACATGGCCTTGTGCTCTTGTGGGGTTACACTTAAGTGACACTTTTGTCCTTTCTATTTTGCCCTTCAATTTTACTTGACATTATCCAGATTTTTTAAGAAAATTGTAGACATGAATAATTTTTAAAAAATCGTTTATTAATAATAAAAAAAAGTAATTTTTTATAATTTCATCATTTATAGTTTAGGGGATAAAATTACATTATTTTATTTAATTTAATTGTTGTGTTTAGTTTTTTTATTATTTGGATTGAGTGTTTAGTGATTAGATTTAGTATTTATTGTTTGGCTTTTATGTAATTTATTAAAATTATAATCTAATTTTTAATTCAATTAAATTATTAAATGGTAACTTATCTTAAATTAATTTTAATGGTATTTATAGAAATTAAACTTAATTTTGTGGTATTGACCTAATAAAAAGTAAACAGTGATTATAAAAAATATTGAAGTGGATTTATTAAATATGATTTGAGTGTAAAAGTCTTATAATAATAATAGCAAATTAATATGTATACATGTAAAAAAAACAAGTAATCAAGAATCAACATGAAGTGAAGTTGTTCTTTTAATACACTTTGGTATTAAACTTTCTCCTTCTTCAGTGAACCCATCTTCTCCGGCAACAGGCCACCGTGTTTTTAACTGTTCCGATAGCTCATTACAGTATATAGATGGCAAAAATGAGAATGATTCTGAACTCGGTAGATGGTTAATCGCGTTACTTGTCTCACAAGAAAACTTGTTTTCGTGTTTCTCATAAACCTCTTCTTCCTCTTCTTCTTCTGAGTGGTTTTGTCCTGAGTCTATAGAACTAAGCTCACGGCTTTCTTGCTGTTGTTGCAGCTTCCATATCTCTCTAAGACGAACCTCAGTTTCTCTTATTGTTATTTCCTCAAAACGTCCATGAGTCTCACCACAACCGTTTTTACAACATTGTATCACATTTGCTCCAGGATTAGTCCTCAAGAAATCCATCACCGAGCCCATTGAAGTGCGGTTCGATACACAGTTGCTACAAATGTTTGCGTTTGCTGCAGCAGCTGCAGCCGCAAGACATTCTTCGAATTCAGGACCTGGTCTCCAACTAGGTACAAGAGAAGATATCTCACCATCAATCATATTGGCTATTTTCGTAACTCCATGATCGTCCATATCAAGTTCTGCTACCATCTCTGTCGCAACACTCAATGCTGTGTCCGTTTCAATGTCAAATGGGAAGTAAATGTTACGAACACGACCTGGAAACAAAGATTTCATGGACATAAATGAATGAACTCTTAACCAAGAAGCTTAAAAATATCTTTTGTTACCTTCTTTGTCGGCGATCCTAAGACGCAAGAACAAGCCACCATCATCTCTTCTCTTCCCTTTGATACTTATATCAACATTACTAGATCTCTTGTCTTCTTCTTGATCATCATCATTTCGACATTCAAATAGCTCGATACCGTGAGTCTCCTCTGTCTCACCTGGATTATAAGCCCATCCGTTTTGATACTCATGATGGCTATTATAACCATTTGAGTACTGACGACTACTATTCGATGGGTAATTGTAGTAGTCCCCAAGATGATGTGGCTGCCTAATGAGTGGTCCGACCGAATCATCCATATCAACTGATCTCAAATCAAATTCACCATTGTCTATTCGAAGAAACGGATCATCTAGTAACTCACGAGCAGAGACTCTAAGTGATACAGTAGCCAAGCATTTCTCAATGAAACATTTAACCTCAGGATCTTTCACCATGTACAATGCATCTGGTTTCTTGCCCTGAAACCGAACGTTTTGGCTCAAAAATCATGGACTTTGAAACAAAAAGAGATAAAGCTTTGTATTTATAGTAATCGGAGAGTCTCACCGACATGACTTTCTTGTAGATCTGAGCAGGATGAGTACACTCACTGTATGGATAATCAAACGTAACCATTTCCAAAATGCACATACCAAACGAGTATATATCAACTAATTCGTTATAAGCTTCTTCGTAAACTTCAGGTGCCATGAACTCAGGAGTCCCTAACAAAAGACCACAAACAAGAATCAAATAAAACTTAGCTAAAAAATCAGAAAGGATTTTTGAATTGGATTTGCATATACCAACACAGTGAGCAGCATGGGACTTTCTTAAAATAGCAGCAAGGCCAAGATCTCCAATCTTGACCTCTCCTTGATTACCATTAACAAAAATGTTGTCACATTTGAGATCTCTGTGGATCACAGGAGGATCATGGCTGTGAAGATAATGTAAGCCTTTCAAAATTTGTATACACCAATGCTTCATAGCTCTTATGTTCACTCTCTTATGCCTCATTCTATACCTATAAATTTAGAAAATCAAGTGAGAGCTAAAGATAAACAAACTCCAAAGTTTAAAAAGAGAGATCTTACTGTCTTAAGGTGCCAGAAGTGAACAATTCAGTGACAAAATTGATGTTTCGATTGGAAGTATCAACCCAAGAAGTGTAGAATTTCATGATGTTCTTATGTTTTAGAGTCTTGAGGAGATGAATCTCACAGTAAAGCCTTTCAAGATCTTCAGGGCTTTGTAAGAAATCATAAAGCTTCACTTGATTCCATGCTACTTCTATCCCTTCATACTCATCAAATGCTCTGTAACTACAAATCCAAAGAGAGAAGAAGAAAAAGTTTATGATCAAAGAAGCTTTTTTTTTTGCAGAATCTAAATTGGGTTAAGTCAAAGCAAAAAAAAAAGAGAACCAAAAAAAGCAAATTTATTGTTGAAATTTTTTCCCATTATGGGAAATTGATCAATGGAAGTAGAAGTAGAATAAAAAGCTCAACTTTATTGTTTCCTCTTTTAAACATTTAGATTCAATCATCAAAAATCTGAACTTTTTGATGGATCACAAATAGGTTTTGATTGGGAAAACAAAAAATAGATTAAAGTTCTTAAATCATCACCAGATCCAGAAATTAAAAAGTTGAAAACTTTGAGAGAAGAGTAAAAATGAAATGAGGAATAAGAGATTTAAATCTTACACAGTCTTTGAAGCTCCTTTACCCAGAACTTCATTGTACTGAAACAATAACAACAAACTCAGCAAAACAAAACAATTGAGATTTAATTTAAAGAAGATTAATTGAGAGGAAACAATTACTCTTCCATATCTTCCAGTAGGATCAACTTCAATAAACTCAGAGTAATCTGGTTCTAGATAATTAGGATTGTTCATCTCTCTCACCTAATCAGACCATAGTAGACAGAGAAGCCAAGCTTTTTCTTCAATAGTTCAATGGAAGTCTTTTTTATTTTTATTTTATTTTATTTTACAGAGATATATACACACAACCACCTCGTGAGAGAAAGACAAAAGAGCTTCAACTTTAAACAAAAATATCATTTCTTCCTTTTTTCAACTTCTCATAGAGTAGGAACTAGGAACTCTAAATTACTTAATTAAGGTTCTTACTTTTTATTTTTTACATCAAAGGTTTTTATTTTTTACAACATTTTAAAATTAACTCAATAAAACAAACTAATTAAAAGTTTTTGGAAAATTATTCAGTGGAATAACAAAAGCGTTAATTGATGTCAATGACAACAAATTTAGAAGTTATTTTTATTCGGACCATAACTAAAATTGTATAAAAATTAAAGGTTAAAATAATAAATAATAGAGATGAACTAGTTATTAAATTAGACCTTGTTTGACTACTTAGCTGGTGATTCCGTGATTGCCCGTACGGAAATAATAAGAGTAAGGTAAACCCCATAAGCAATTACAAAACCTAACCTCAATTAATTACTAGTAATACAAATTAAGTTTTGTAAGATACTGACAATATTTGTCTCGTTGTCACTTCATGAATATTAAATTAACTATGCATATGAATCCAATGATCCATCTATATGTATTATGTGGAAAAAATTTTATACAATTTTTAAGACTTGTGGCATAATTAGCTGACAACAAATAAATAATGGTGATTATCATTGAAAAGATATGCTTGGACATAATTAGTAATTGATTGATTTAGATTTAGTCAATTATATTAATTATAGAGCAAAGAAATCAATATTTATTACAGAAACATATAAATAATTATTGAAAGCCATATAAAAGTTTCAACTGATTTTTCTTATATAAATTATAGAGCTAACAAATCTTCAATTTATTTTACGTGTTTCTTCATATATAAACATTAAAACAAATTTAGTTAACAAAAAAAAGTATGAAAACAAATTTAAAAATAAAAATTAGAAATGTCAAATCTAATGGTCAAGTGTGAAAGCTGGAAAATATATATAGAAGCTTGGAAACAACTGTAACTTTCCATTTCATTGTCTTTTTTTTTAAATAGCTTGTGAATCAATGAGAAAATAATACACTCAAATGGTCAAGAAAATAACATTGGAACAAATAAAAGTTATATATAAATATATAAATGCATTATAAAATTAAGATAAGCATGTCTCATGCCCAACGAGAGATTGTCAAATCTTGAAATTATAGAAAGGATCAATGTTAGTTGATTACATTAACTCTAAGAAACACACATCACTAAAGAGTAAAGAGTCTTGAAGAAAAGAAAACAAAAAAGCTCTATTTTAATTAGTTAAAAATTTACAGGTTCGAAAATATTTTAATTTAAATACAAATTTATTAAAGAAGAAAATGTAAATTAAAGTGAACAAATCAACTCGTTTGTTGGTTTACATAATGCATAAAACTCGAATGTCATTAAAGATTAGATTGATAGGATTTACGTTAATGAAACTAAATAAAATTAGTTTTGTTGTATATATTTATATTTTAAAATTAGTTAATAAATATATATTTAGAAAAACAGTAAAAGTGACTAGTATAAACGGAAAAATAGAAAAAGATAAAAAAATTTAAATATCAATATATTAGGAATGAAAGGTGTAGAAAATAATTTGCTTTATTAAGTAATATGTTGGATACATTGAGTCACAAGTATTGGGCCAAGTAAGCCCAGTAGATATATGAGCCCAAATAGCAGACACCTTGAACAAAACTACATATGAAAATCGAATCCTTTAACAAAAAAAAAGCCATAGTAGACGAAGAAAGAAAGAAAATTAACACTGATGGACACAGTAACAGTCTTTGTCAGCTGGGATATAAGTGCAAAAGCCAGCAACATTTATATACCCATAATTATGTGTAATATTGTCCGAAATACAAAGTTTATTACAAGCTTCGTTATCGCATGGTTTCATCTTCAATGAATATCCACACCATTTTCCTGTTGGTGGGTCTGGTATATTAATTCCATTTCCTGTTTCCATCTCTGTAATTTTTTATCAAGTAAATAAAAGATTAACCAAAACCCATTTTGTTAGTATTAAAATTACATTTTATAATGAAATGATAATTTACCAGCAGAGAAGATGATGACGAGGACAAGAAGAAATGCTACCAAAAAATTCTTCATCTTTTATATGTTATTGTGTTGGTAAATAATTTTTCTCTACTTGTTAAAATATAATATTTGATGTTGCTTGAAACACCAACAATGACTGTATATATATATACACATGATCACAGATATGGAACATTTAATTAAAAAAAAGAATAGTTTAAATTTTGACCAGTGATTTATTTGCAAATATGATTTGTCTCTAATTTGACTGGCCAAATCCGGTAAATATCTTATATATTGTCAAGGTCAAGGCGAAAATTTATCATCAAAATGAGAAAAATATTATTTACTTCTGTAATTAATTAAATGAAATCAGTCATTGGCTTATAACGGAAACTATATATTATCTTTGACTAAATCCTGACCGTTTGTATTGATATCAAATTATATTCTTCCTTTTTTGGTTGATTTACATTTTACGATTAGGATCTGCCTTAAGTTACAAAGAGTCAAAGACTATCGTTACTTCTACATATCAGAAAATTAGCAATAAATAATAGGATTTGGACTTTCAAAACCTTGAATGCTTGCTTATCCAGCTAAAGCTAAGACTCAATTCCATGTATTGCTTAAGCATTACGCCACCATCATGTGATTAGGGTTTAGTCTTCATTTTAAAAGAAGATGATTTAACTCTTGTCTTACATTTTGGGACTCTCTCTCTCTGTTTCAATTGTGATCATTTCTATTGTTGTTCTTAGTAATGTGTGACTATTTGGTGAATAAATTTATATTATTAACAAATGTAGTATTATTTGTACTATGTCCAAATGTATGGATCTTTTTTTTGTGTGTTAAGACACTATCAGTCACGTAAGGGAAAAGAGTTGATGTTGAATATCTGCCCTAATGCTTCAAGCGCAGAGACATTCCAGCTCTCGACATGCCTCACAATCTTGTACAAAAAAACAAGTGTCTGGATCAATCTTATGGTTTCAAGACGAAAGAGAAAGATAGCGAAAAGTTTCAGTCATATTCTTCTTACTTTGAAGTCTTTATCTAGATCATAGACTGTATTTCCATTAATCGATATCAATGGTCTCCATGGAAGTTTCAGGTAAGTCCTGAACAACAAATAAACATTAAGATGACAATACAAGTCACAACATTTCATCAATGTGTATAAAAGATCATTAGAATACCTTAGCTTCCACGTTGCTAATATATAGTTTCTTTGGGACGACTCACTCTGTTATGATGGGAACAAATATTTTTCCATGTTTTTAAAATGGATTACAAGAACAATGAGACCAATAAAAAAACCACACCACAAACTAGGATTTAACAGAGGTTATATGTATACCTTCTCAATACTTTGCAGTTCAATGGATGCTTCTTGAAGGAACGGAACTAGTAATCTCAAGTTTCGTTCATACAACTCTGTACCTGCAAAGGCGTAAGTAAACCCTAAAGAGACTGTTTTATCCTCAACTCAAGATTTAAAACTAGAGAACATGGTGATCAAAAGATGATGATTGTGTATATTACTCACCCTGGAAGCTGATAGTTGGGTCCTCAAAGATGCAATCATCGGAGTAAATCGCAGAAGTGAAGATTCCTGGTTCCAGTTATAGATATGAGAAAGCTTTATGAGTTTTAACTTTGTTGAATCTCTGCAATGAACAGTTTCACTTAAATAGTTGTAGAAAAGACCTGTAACGAAATAGGCGTTTCCATAATCTGATTTCAAAATTCCCATCACATCATCGATATCTCCAGCGAGATTATCATACTTTGATCTGTATCAAGTTTTTATTTAACGAGACGACCAGATAAGATTTGAAAGCTTTAGAGATTGATTACCTATCCTTATTTGTAGACGAATCAACGGAGAATAGCCGGAGCAATTCTGTTACTCCACCTACCGCCAATTTTAAAATAGCCGGTGTTTTCTTCTCCGGCGAACCAGACAAGCATCGTGGCCGATGAACAACCCTCTACAAAACTAATAATACAATTTCGAAACAGAACAAAAAAAATACAAATCCCCAAAGATGACTAACCCTCAAGGTCGACGACGAGCTGATAGATATCTGGCAAGCAACTCCCGCCATTTTACTTATCCGACTGAGTGTGATTACAATTGTGTCGTCGTCGGCAAATTTTTAACACCGCTGCATATTTTTGTTAATATCTTTTTGTGGGTATAGGCTCGTCTTTTTTTTTTTATAAACCAAATGGATTTTATTCATTTAAGACCCAAAATAGTTAATTACAATGGATCTGTGAAGTGAACAATTACAAGAAGCCTAGATAGGCCCATTTTTATCTAGATGAACTCACAAAATAGAAGCCCATTTGGCCCAATTTTAACAGTTGATGAATGAGAGGATACGTGTCGCTTATGGAGAGCAACACTACATCTCTGTGTTTTAAGGTTTACATACTGACTTTTTTTTTTCTCCTGGTCACAGTACAGTAGTTTGGTTACGATTACGAAGCTCTGCCAAGATGCCTCCAGCCACTTCCACCGCCGATTTACCCTTGAAAATTATCGCCGGATCTGATGCGTTTGGAGCTAGCCTCAAGGAC
>KE157156.1:84350-162764 GCA_000411055.1 Leavenworthia alabamica
TACTATTCCGCCGGTTCTGAAGTCGGTCGCCGCGTCTCCGCTTCATTGTCCTCCGGAATTCGTGGCTTAGTCTGCTGCGGCACAGGCGTCGGAGTTGCTATGTTCGCCAACAAGTTCCCAGGTGTCTACGCTGCCACGTGTCTCTCCGTGGAAGACGCCATCAACGCTCGATCAATCAGTAACTGTAACGTCCTCGCAATGTCCGGCACTAAAACCTCTCCGGAATCTGCTGTAGAAATCTTCGAGGCGTGGATTAAAACTCCGTTCAAATCCCCCTGTCCTGCTTCCGGATCTGAGCCTTGGAGCTCCGAAATCTCCTCCTTCCTCGACAATTCGCTCTCCGAAATGCTACAAATCGGAAAATCAACCGCCGATCCAACAACAAAACAGAAAGATGAAAAAGCCGCGTCCTGCGTGATTTGCTGCTTGGCGAAGAACAGAGATTTCAGTCCCGTGGACATCATGCCGGGAGGCTCGATGAAGATTGTGAGAGAGACGCCAACGTCAGCGATTGTAAGGTTTAAGGCGGGAAGTGTGGAGCCGGCACATCACCACACATTCGGACATGACCTTGTAGTCCTCAAAGGAAAGAAGAGTGTTTGGAATCTGAGCAAGAAAGAGAGAGCTGATCTCGTTGACGGTGATTACCTATTCACTCCGGCGGGTGATGTCCATAGAGTCAAGTATCACGAAGACACTGAGTTCTTCATCACTTGGGATGGTCACTGGGACATTTTCTTGGACGAAGACCTCGACACTGCAAAGAAAGCCATCGAAGAAGCTTCAAAGTGAATAATCTTTTACCTCTCAATTGTGTCCGTCAGTATATAAACGTTATCTTCTTCTCTCTTTTTACTGATGTTATATAGAAAGCTTTGGGAATAATGTAAGAATCTTCGTTTTCAAAATATTGTATCTATGTAAAAGATTTCTACAAATGTTTCTTCTTCATGTACCCATAAGAGTCTCCAAATGTCTAAAATCTTTTTATCAGTTCATTAGACAAGACTTAGCTCATCACGAACTTCAGTTGCAGAAGAAGTTGTAAGCTTCTTGTTTAGCTCTGCTAGTTCTTCACCGGCATCACATATGTACGACGAAGCTTGTCTTCCAGACAGTGTTGCTCCTTCCATACTATCTATGTAATCCTGCAACAAATTTCATTGATTTTTCAGACACAATCTGGAGGCAGTTCTTGCTTTGCATTTGTCACTATTGTTGATCTGCCTGAGACAAGTGTAACTAAGCTTAAAATGTTGTTACCTGCTTTGTGTATGAACCAGCGAGGAAGAAATTCTTTACAGGTGTCTTCTGATCGGGTCTAAATGGATCTTTGCCAGGTGCTTCACGGTACAAAGACTGGGCGATTTTGACAACTGATGACCAAGTGACTTCTAGGCTCCGTGAAGATGGAAACAACTCAGTGACCTGCTTAGCTACTTTCTCTATGATCTTATCGTTACTCATTCGCATGTACGGATCTCCCGGAGTTAGAACGCACCTGTAATAACAGAACTTAGTTCAAGAGACCTGCAGACAATTTTGTAGACAAGAAAAAGTATAGTTATTGTTTCTTACTGAAGCAAAGTGCCTTGTCCTTCAATGTAATAATCTGCAGGTGAAGCAAGTGCAAGATCCGCAAAGCATGAGAAATCAGCATCAGGAGTGTAGAGAAGATTATCTAAACCAACCGCTCGTTTCAACTGCCTACAATTTTCAACAATACCACAACACAGAAACTTTAAACCCACACAAAATCAAATCCATTGTCATCAATCATCTCACAACATAAGATTCTAAAAAACAAACCTGGCAAGTTCAATGTCTTGTAACTCTGTGACCCAACCATTGTATCTGAGCTGTACAGTAACAACAGGTACTCCCTCAAGTTCATATATATCGTTGAAAAACCGAGATTCCCTCCATTCTTTTGGAAGTAACCTCTTGATTCCTGGCACATCACATGCTGCAACATACACATCAGCTTTGGCAATCTTCTTATTTGTAGCCTGAAAACAAACCATTATAAGTTTCAAAAAGCTGCATGATTCCAGATGTATGAAGCTAAGTTTCACCTTCGAAATTGCAAGTCCAGTGACATAAGTTTCTCCATCTGCTGATTTATCATAAAGTATCTCCCTGCAACCCCACCTTAGATGGATTCTGTTTGAAGACAAGATTACAAATACCAAATAAGACGATGAGATAATTGGTTCGTGAAGATAATAACAGACACATACCTGCCACCTCTATCTGTGATATACTGTTTGATAGGACCACTCAAGTAAACATCAGGCGAGCCTTTGAGCATACGCAACAAAGAAGCTTCTGTTTTGGTTGCAAATAATGAGAATATGGTAAGCATGCATCGTGCACTCATGTTATCACAGTCTATGAAACCAAGTGCATAAGCAACAGGATCCCACATTCTCTGGATACTTGCCCTTGTCCCACCTTTCGACATGAACCAATCCGAGAAACTTACCTACAAACAGTATCTCAGAAATTTCAAAGAACACAAATAGTAGTAGAAATGAGTTGTTATTTAGCATCCTATACATTGTCCATATTCCGAATGTCTCTCATTGCTCCATCAGGGTTAACAAGAGCTTTAACAACCGGGCTTAATGCAAGAGCCAGTGAATTCCTTAGTTTATCATAAGGCTGCAAAACAAGAATAATCTGTTAGTCAAGCTCGCCTTATTGTTACTTAAGAAATTACTAATAATCTTTTGCTATGAAATTTGAGAAAACTGTTGTGGATTGCCCAGTAAGTATCCAAAGATTTAGATGTCTCTAGAACTTATACCTTGAGTTGATTTGTGACCAAAAATGCACGAATACCATGAATTGGAGCTCCAACAGGAAACCGAAAATCAAGCTCTACAAATAATATGCACATGTCAGTACAATGAAATCACAGAGGCAATCATAGCAAGAGAACAATGAACTAAAACATACCTCCAATGGTGCCGTCTTTGTTTATAAATGTATGAGTATGGTCTTTGACAAGAAGGTTTTTATCAGCACCCACCTACATGAGTATATGAGTTTCAATCATCAAAGCAAACTCCAGCAGAAGCTTGGGAAAACAAAGACCTTTTTCATCAAGCGGAAGAGATTGTTGTAGCATCCAAAGAAAACATGGAGTCCCATTTCAATATGGTTACCACGTTTATCTACAAAAGAACCCACTTTGCCACCAATGAATGTCCTTGAATCATATATATCCACCTGAAAACAATAACAAAAATTACACATTTATGTCACCAAAATCAAAAGTAAAGAACTAAAAGAAACAGATTAAACACCTCGTGACCCTGATCCAGAAGTTCAACAGCAGTTGACATGCCTGCAAGTCCAGCTCCTATGATAGCTACTTTCAACTTCGGTCCCTTGTATGGTACAGGCTCTGGTGGGAATAGTCCCTTTGGAGCTGCATTAATAACCAATCAAAATAAACAATAAGAGTGGATTAAAAACCACAATACTCCAACATCATCATCAGAACAAACATTACCTAACAACAAGAAACCTCATGTAAAAACTAAACCGCTACTACTTCCCATGGATAAACTAAATTGATTATATAAACAAAAGAGAATCCTGGACTGACTGTAAATATTGATCCAACTCACCATTTGCAATACTACTGATTTATCTAAAACATAGAGAACCACAAGAGTTCATCTTTCCATCTAAACCTTAAGAGTTGAGAAATCTTCTATATCTCATGAAATACAATAGACTAGATAAAACCAAAGCCATGTAGTACTCATAAGAATTAAAAAAAGTCATCATCTTCAAATATGGGCTTGCTCGTTGCACAAAGTTCTAAGCCCTTCAATCCAGATACTTACAATTTCAATTTCTCAAAATTCTCATCGAAAAAAACTCAAATTTCCGATTTTCTTCCTTACCCAATATCCAAAACATCCAAAGAAATCAACTTTGTGAAGATTCAATATTTTTTTAAAATTTTTTGGATTATTACCGTTAACACTCATGTCGGAAACATCAGAGTCGAGTGAAGAACAAACACATAATCTCCGAGCCTTCAATGGAGAAACAGAGAGAAACCCAGTAGCCGGAGTTGCAGCGAGAAAGATTGAAGAAGCCATAACCAATCAACTGAGATAAGAGCAAATGATTTATTGCTCTGTTATTCACAAGACCAAACAAAATAACAAAACGTAAAGAGAGATTGTTTTTTTTCCTTAAATAAATGAGGAAGAACGAAGAAGTAAACTACTTACTACTACTAATGAACGTGGCTGAACAAACCTGTTGTGATGATGTATGATGCTTTCTCTCCGCATAACTGTGTTCAGTGGGATTATTAACTTTTTATTTTATATAATAAATCAAAATTAAATCGAACAAAAAAACATCCTTTTAGGCTATACTACTCAAAACATTATTTTTAAATAATTTAAATTAGGTGAAGAATCGAGCGTAAATGCATTTTAAGATAAGATTAATTTTAACTGAAACGGAACTTTTATCAACGATTCTTACATAACTTTAGCTCATTTTTATTACCAAGATTTTTTAAATTGAAAATGTGATTTGAGCTTGAACTGTGTGGTTAGCTGCCTAATTCTAAACATCTCCAATTGTTTTCTAACATTATGATAACTCAAATCAGTTATGGGCTTGGTCTTTTTTAAAAAGTTGAGGCCCAAAAATATTTATTTTCGTTTTGGGTCAGATCATTAGCTAAAAGCCCAATAGAGATAAAAAGTATGGGCTCAGTTATGGGCATTTAAATAAATGCAAACTAGGCATGAGTATCACACGTGTCAACTTTAACGTAATAAAAAAAATCAATCAATGGACAGTGAAAACAAAGTCTACTTTTTGTCTGTTTCTGTCTTATTTATTTGACTAGAGTTACAACACACATTCTCCCTCCCTGAGTCTCAGGCTCTTCTCTTTATCTTCTTTTTTTTTTTTCATCCTTCTTGGTTGATTAAACCTGGATCGGTTTTATAAATCCCAGATCAAATCTGTTCATATTTCCCCAGATTTCGATGTTTTTTTTTTGGGATTGAGTTTTCTCTTTCTTTGATGAAAACTCATCAGTTTCAGGTCAATTTTTAAACACTTATTTTCACTAAATTACGTTACTAATCTCTCAAGTAAATTCACCGCCTTTGGATTCTCTCACCGTTGCATAGTTTTGCCCATAAAGTGTTTGTTGAAATTTCTGTAAGAGATGAGGGATTTTACGTCTTGCTCAAGTGAAAATGGCGTTCAGATTGCGAGTTCATCGTCCTCAACCGCCGGAAAAAATGCTCAGAATTTGGTAATTTGTATCTACCGTTGCCATATTCGAGGTAGGACTTGCTTGATCACAGTCACATGGACTAAGAATCTAATGGGTCATTGTGTAACCATTGGAGTTGATGATTCTTGCAACCGAAGTCTTTGTAAAGTAGAGATTAAACCATGGTTGTTCACTAAACGAAAAGGGTCTAAGAATATAGAGTCTTATTCCTGTAATATCATTGTTTTATGGGATCTCTCGTCTGCTAAGTTTGGATCTAGTCCTGAACCTATTGGAGGGTTCTATGTTGGTGTTGTTGTGGACAAGGAAATGGTCCTTCTTCTTGGTGATATGAAGAAAGAAGCTTTCAAAAAGATGAATGCTTCTCCTTCTTCATCACTAGGTGCTGTGTTCATTGCTAAGAAAGAGCATGTATTTGGCAAGAGAACGTTTGCTACAAAAGCTCAGTTTTCAAGTGATGGCAAAACCCATGATCTTGTGATTGAATGTGACACCAGTCTCAGTGATCCTTGCCTCATTGTTCGTGTTGATGGTAAGACCTTAATGCAGGTGAATCAGCTTCACTGGAAGTTCCGTGGCAACGATACGATCATTGTCAATAGGATCTCAGTGGAAGTTCTCTGGGATGTTTACAGTTGGTTCTTTGGTATGCCATCCTCACCAGGAAATGCTGTATTTATGTTTAGAACTTGTCAATCAGTTGAAAAGACTTGGTCTTTCACACAGATCCAGACTAGCTCGATATCTCAAAGTTTTGAGTTTTCATTGATACTGTACGCTTGGAAGAACGAGTAGTGAAGAAGAAGAAGAAGAAGAGTTTTGAGAGCTCTTTTGTTTCTCTTGAGTGCTAACAAATGAGTAAAAAAAGGAACCGCTGATTCTTGTCAATTTATTTATCATATGATCAGTAGGTTTCAGTTATATTTCCTTTACATTGTTGGAACCTGATCAGTCAAAAGAACTTGATATTCGTATATATCATTTTTATATGTTCAAAGTCTATTGGTTAGGCACTGTATCAAATAAAAAACAACTGTCTAGATGATTATAAAACATGTGCTTTGCATCCTTCTGTCATATGTCTGGTTTTGTTTCATGCCATAACTTATAGCATTTTGTAAGGTGGATGCTATTATCACCTCTTCGCAGTTTCTTCTGATCATAAAGACTACTCTACCAAGGAATCTAGTGAGACATGGGTTTGTACTTGAAGATTCCTGAATTGTGAATCAGTAAGTCATGGTTTTCATAGCTTTTCATATCTCAATTATTTCCTTGTTTTAGCCTCTTCTCTACCCATCTAGACTTGCTTAAAGTTTTCAGATTATAATGCCATCATCTTGCTGTATATGGTTTTGGTAAAATTTTCCCACTTAGTTAAAACAAAACTCTTCAAAGTTGTTCCTGTTCCTAAGAAAAGCTGTCTGAATAGTGTTTGGTTTGTAGGGTTTGTCCAAATTATGTTATAACAACTGTTCATTGAAGCTGTTCATGTAACATCAAACCCGTGACTTTAGACTTTTTCATAATTTAGGAGTTGTATATTCACCAAAAAGTGTAAAACTTTGCAGTCTTACTTGTAAAAGCATCAAAATTCTCTTGGAATGTCAAGTCAGCAACGATCGTTTAGAGCAAGCCAAGTTACTTTATACATCAATATAAAAACTTTTAGATTTGGATATCTCAGTGTGTGGGGGGACCTGAACCAAAACTGCATACAGTTTCATTAAGAACCTCTTAAACTGCTTGCCGTTTATTTGAAAACCTCTCTCTTCATCTTGAAAAGGTTGTTGTTAATAAGAAAGGGAAGACATAGAGATGGGTCCTTCGTTTATAATGCTTCCTATGGCTGCAACAATTTGTCTTTTGGGTCTATACGGAATCATCACATGTTTGCCTTTCTGTCGACTTCTGTAATAATAATGCCATGACGATACAGTAGCATCAGTCTCTCCTAGACCTTGCCATCTCGACCCCACCCAAACGTACCGTACCAAAACGGGTTCGGACTTTTTTGGTTTTTTGCTGTTTTGTTTACTAAGGCTTGGGATTGTCTGTACACTAAATTTGGTATTTGTAAATACTAGTGGGGTTACACTTCCCACATATTTACATATACATCCGACCTAAAACACTACAAAGAAAACAATGTTGAAAATATGATTCGTAGGATATAAAAATATAGACACAAATAAGCTTTTCAGGGATCTATTGCTTTTTCATAGTAGTAAAGAATACATCTAAGATTGTTTACATTATTCTCAGAGCAATGTGATGGAGAATTTGATGAGGTTACAATCAATGATGAAGCTAAAGATATATAGTGATCATGGCTATGCTTCAAGCTATCATTAGATGTCAACGTTGGAGTGTCCTAATAGTGAGGTTACAGTGAACTATGATCTCTAAACACTAACAGTTCCTGGTTCTCGTTCTCAGTGAAAAGGAAAAACCTCAAAGAGTGAGAGAAGGAATCGAACATGAAAACAAACTCAGAGAGAGGTGTTCCATAAATTTTCCAAAACTTGAAAGTTTTACACTGAGAAAAGTCATCAATACTGTAAAAAGAGTGAAACGAAACAAAGCATTTAGAAAAGAAAAAACTAAGGTTTAGAAGAACAATTCTTAAGCTCCGATGATTTCAGTAGGTTCC
Source organism: Leavenworthia alabamica (assembly GCA_000411055.1). Taxonomy (NCBI): domain Eukaryota; kingdom Viridiplantae; phylum Streptophyta; class Magnoliopsida; order Brassicales; family Brassicaceae; genus Leavenworthia; species Leavenworthia alabamica. The sequence continues at coordinate 92,294 of KE157156.1, forward strand.
TCGACCATAGTCTCATCAGCTGGCCTCTCTACCTTAACGCCAACATCCTCTGCTGAGACATCACCATGAACCTACATCAATGTAAACACAAGCATTTGATTTATCTTGGATGGAAGCAATCATTAAACAAAATAAAAGACTGGTGAATGTTCATCTTCTTCACCTCCATAAGCTTGCCAAGGTCAAATTTAGGAGCCTTAAGGATCTTGACTTTACGGATGAAAACGTTCTGAAGGGGGTAGATGCTTGAAGTTGCCTTCTCAATCTCCTTACCAATAGCTTCAGGAATGAACTTGGCAACAAGCTCCTTAAGGTCACAGGACGAAGCTTCCTTGATCATGATATCCCTCATCTTCCTGCGGATCTGTGGAATTCATAAAACTACAGGTCAATATAACTAAGATTTCAACCTAATTTAGGGTAAATCAAATGAACAAGACAAGAATCATCAACAAAAGGAACCATGTGAGATCAATAAAACATACACATGAAAGATTTCAGAAGTCAGATTCAGTTAAAAAGAAAGAACTGATATCATTTAAGATACTGAACTTAAAAAGTTAGAAAGGGTAATGTATATATATACCTGACGGATTTGACTGGACTGAGCGTAACAAGTCCTCTTAACCTGGTTAGCACGTCTCTTGGTGAAGGCAATGCAGAAGAGTCTCAGAGTGTAGTTATCAGTGGTTTTAACATCAACATGACACTCAATCAAAGTCTGCCACTTTTTAACCAATGACCTAAGTTTNTGCCACTTTTTAACCAATGACCTAAGTTTGTCAGTTGTGAAGTCCATGCCCTATTATTGAAAACAGATATAAAAAACTGTCAAGATTAACCAACAAAAAAAGAAAAGGATACAAAGTATCAAAAGCAAGTGTCCTTTACCCAGAATTGGCACAAGACGTTTCTACCCTGAACATCTTCAGCTCTAAGACGAATCTTTCTGTAAGCATTATCCTCATCACCTTGAAGATCAGCAAGTGAAACTTCAAAAACTCTATGTTTCAATCCTTCAGAAGCAATCTGCAAGGGATTTGAAAAGACATATAACAAGATAAATTAATATACTACAACAACATTAAAACTCTTTAATTCTACAGTTTCACATATTCCACTAAAAGCTAAAATAAAATAGTAAAGAAGAGAAAGAAACATTACTTTAGTACCCTGAGTTCTGGAAACAAGTGTCTTTCCAACATTTCTATGACTGAAGTTTGAAGGAGCCTTAACATCATACCAATCCTTCTTGGAGAATGGATCAACACTGCATCATTTTTTTTAATTAAACAAACATTGTAATTGCATGTTACTGCTACTAACACACATATAAACATTTGAGTTCTAACATTAGAAGATTCAGAATACTTACGCCTTCTTCTTTCCACCCTTCTTACCCTTTGAGATTCTCTTGTTTTTCCTATAAAACACAAGTGCAGTATAATTTATAGATTGGTAATAAAATACTTTCGTGAGACAACTCAGATCGTATGAACGAGAGTAGGATCTGTAAAAAATATTACCCGACGGCCATGGCTGAAGAAAATAGGTCGACGACGAGCTGCGAAGAAACAAAATAAACCTAATGAATGCTCTTACGGACGGCGCTTCTTAAATTTAAACCCCCTTTTAGGGTTTGCGTTTCGCATCATCAAACACTTACTTTTGGGCTTTAATGGAATCAATTATCACATCATGGGCTTAAGCTAATAAAGTATATATTTAGAATGGCCCATTCGGATTTTCATTATAAAATAATAAAATAAATAAAATAATAAATAAATAAAATAATTGCCATATCATTATTGATGACATTTTGCTTCGAAATTTTTGAGAGATGATACATATAACGATACAAAACCTAAAACGTTACATATAATTTAACTTCGTTTTGTTCGATCAGATTACCAACATTAATTTTACCAAACGAAAATTTAATTCCGTTTCAGACAAGTTATTTTTGTTCGGATTCAATCAAGTTTTACTTTGTCTTGACTAAAATCCAATATATAACTAAGAGTGAAATGAACAAAATTATAAGCGACAAAGAAATCGAGTGACCAAAATGTCTGACTATAAAAAGCTTAAAACCCAGAAAATGTGAAGTGGTGTTTTCCCCCTTGTGGTCAGAACTAAGAGATTTTCAAGTTTCTCAAGGCAGAGGAGAGGAGCTTTAGCTTAGCAGGAGCTTTTTGCTTGTACTCTTTCTCCAATGCAGTTGCAGCCAGAGACTGAAGCTCTGGCGCAGCCATGTCCTTGTCCTCTTTGCTCCTGCCTTTTGACACCTGTGCGATAGCTGATCCACACTGATTTCACAAAGATATATAGACGTCATTACACATGCAAGCACAAGTAGTGGATTAAACTGGCGTGAGGAAGAAAGGGGATCTTACCAAGCATATTCCAAGAAGGGCTCTTGTGCTTTTACCACCTGTCAAGTCTATGGTCGCTGCATAGTACTTTCTTGCTGCGACTAGGTTTTCTAGTCCACCAATTGTGTACAGAACCTGGATTTGGAGATTGCATGCAAAATGAAAAATTGCATTAGTGACACAATGATATAACCATGCATGAGTTCCAATCCATTAATACTTTCAAACTTTTGGATTCTCAGTTTTAAGTTTGTTATGTAATGTGCTAATATGCTCAAAGTTCTAAAAAAATAGTTTACTCTTCTATTGTTAGTTCATGAATAACCATTCACCTTCAGTGTAAGATATAAGCACGACAAATTGATTATTGGATGCATGGTAAAATACAAAGTTTTGAACAGACATTTTGAGGCTCCTTGGTGATGGCCATAAATGTATACTAGACAAGTAACAATTTGACTTTTTTAACAAAGGAAATCAAAGATGGGACTTACATCGGCATATGCTAGGTGGTACAATGGAAGAGTAGGCTGAGTTAGTATAAGCTCCTCGTAGCAGAAAGCTGCTTGTTTGTACCTGTAACAGATTACAATAAAAAGATTGGTTAAGAAGAGAGAAAGCCCAAAAATGAAAAGTACTGTTAATTTGCATAGTGATTTGTTTATCAAAAAGAGTCAAGGATAGAGGATAGAGAGGCTCACATTTGCAAGGAAACATAAATTTCTGCAAGTTCTCTCCAGGCATCATGATCAGCCATGAATCTGCATAAAGAAAGAAGAGCAAATCAGATGTGGTATGTTTCTTATGAAATACTTCTATTAGTCCAACTTGGAATTAGTTAGTACTCACACTTCAAGATATTTGGTTAGATGTTCAATGGCTAATGAATGTTTGCCCTGAGCTTTGGCCATAGCCACCTTTCTTTTGTGTATTGCCTAGACATCAAGTTTGCTTACAACACTTAGACATTTGGCAGTATCTTGTGGGTAGTTTCATGAGGCAAAAATGTGAAAGCTTACTTGATCAAGTGGATTATCCTCCAAAAGGCTGGTATATGCTTTTTCAGCCTCTTCCCACATTCCCTTTGCTTCTAGTAGCAATGCCTCCAGCTTGCCTGAAATGAATTACCAAGATGCAGCTAAGATTGGGATCAAGATAAGCTAAGAAACTAGGTGCCTGCAGAACCCAAATTTCAGTATAGCTAGAATACATATGTGAAGACCCATAAAATGTCAAAATTGAAAAAATCTGTGAGTAAGGTTACATGTGAATTAAACTACTTACATATGTAGACGATGTGAATTCAGCTTAAAGCAAGTATGCTTTAAATTTTGAGAGGAAATGTGACAAAAAGTATAAGAGAAAATGGAAGGGATATGCTGTTCACACTTATTGTTCTTGACCTAGTTACGAATTCATAGATGGTTATTCATAGAAGCCTAGACAGTGGAACGAGTAAACTATGAAGTTCAACAAGAATGAAGAATTGCTCAGTTTGTCAAAGTTTGATATTGACTTACCAACACGTTTGCTCCCCGGAAATTTCTTCTGCAAAACCTTGATGCAGTTCTGCAAAAATACAAAGTTGGCCTTTTTGTGTGAGATACAAACAGTCTTAAGCAGGCTTGAAAAGTGCAGATAAGAGAATAATAATTTGAAAGGCAAAAGCAATCCCCAAATCTAATTTATATTTTTCAATCCTTCAATTCAGAAAACAACTAACATCGCAATGCATCCATGATAGTTACAAGATATCCACTAATGCAAAAAATTCCTGGAAAAGAAGCTTAAACCTCGGAAACAGAACAAACATACAACTCTAAGTAACTGATAATTACAAGTCATCAACAAAAAAGAAATTTACCTGTGCAACATCAAGAGATTGACAGTCCATAGCTGCAATTGGTACCTGCTCATATAGAGTCCATTCTGCATAGAACATGGAAGACGCTTAGTAAAACAAACAAACATAGTATTCAAGCAGATACATCCATGGTTCTTATGAAACAAAATATTTAGCTTAATTCTAACCCTTTATGTTCAATTTCACAAGTAGGGATGAAACAGTGAAGCAAAGAATACCAGATTTAGCACAAATGTAAATTGAGCAGATAAAAAGTAAATGAAGTATGACAAGGAAATGGACGTTGAGAAGGATAAAAAGCTACTATACCATCAGGACCAAGAGCGGATCGCTTTCCCGGATCGTTCAAGATCGAGAGACCGTGCTTGAGTACAATCTCTGATCGGCGAACTTTAAGCTTACGAACGAGGCAGAGATACTCCCAAACACCTCCTCCTCCATTCTCTACCTGATTCTCGAGTTGATTTAGCTGTTTTTCTTCCGTTTTGGTCACCATCTCTCTCAAACTCCGATTTGCTCTGGTTGAACCTGTCAAATTTGTGGATCTGTTACTGTTCGTAGACGTAGTGGGGAAGGTCGATCAGTCTCTTTCAACAAAGAAGACATTGACAATGACATGAACCGATCTGGTTTAAAGCATATTCGACGGGATTAAAACTGAAACGGCGCCGTTTGAAAGAAGCATCTGGTTTAGAACATGTATCGGTTTAGAGGGATCTAAAAGCTCAATAACCAACCGGCTTAAGTCAACGGAGAGCGAAACGCTGCGTTTTACTTTCGATTTCAGTTGTCTAACCTTTCGCCGCCGGAACAAGGAAATGAAATTAAACAGAAGTGTGTCGTCTTGTTTGTGTTCTCTGCTAAAACCCTACTCGAGCTATTGCTGGACAACAACAATGGCGACAACAGCTAAAATATTTGAGGGTACGAAAACCGTAGATGAAGCTGACGTGGGCATCTCATGTTTCATCTCCCAGCTCCCTGGCTTCCGTGGAATTCTCAAACAAAGGTCGTTAGCTCAGGAACTGCTTTTTAGCTTCTTCTTACAAACAAACTTTATTGTTCTATTCATTACAGAGATTGAAATTTGTAAGCTTGTTATATATGAACATGTAGCTTAGTGATTTTATAATTTTCTATGAACTTGGAGATTCTTTGATTGAGTTTAATTTTGGTTAAGGAACTATTCTTGATGTAGTTGATACTTTAAGGTTAACAAATGGATCCAAAAGAAGCACCTTTTGTGAGAACTTATATTCTTTGGTATCTTCGTGATCTTCTTGTGTTTAACTGATGCATGCTCTGCTTGTTTCCTTATTTTTTTGTGTAGTGGATTTAAAAAAATTGAAATTTTGTTTGTATTCGTGTCTCGTAGATACGCTGACTTTATTGTTAATGAAGTGGATATCGATGGCAATGTTGTTCGTTTGACATCCTTGGACTTGCCTCCTGAGATGGTTTGTCTCTAATTTGATTCACGTTCGCCTCATTCCAATTCACCTAATGGGATGTAGCTACTCGTTGGTTTGATTTTATCATTTAGCTTTTTTTGTGCCAATGCCATGATGCTTGTTGTTCAGGAGATGAAAGAGGAAGATAAAACAAAAAGTGCTGATAATGTACCCCAAAGTTATGCTTCTGCAATTGAGTCATTCAGATCAATTTCCAGTGTCACTGATGCAGAACGTTTAGAAACCTTGATTAATCAAGTCACCTTAGGAACTGATGATGAAATCTCACCAATTGTTCTGGATCCGAGTTCTGACAAGTCCAAGAGAACGGTATGTGTTTGATTGCAGAGTTACATATACTGTTATTAACATTATCCTTTGACTTCTTACCATATTTTTTTTTCTTATACTACTGTTCAGGCTATCCACAACTTTGTTAAAGAGAATTTCAAGTTTCTAGTGACTGACACAGTCGATGGTCCTGATGATACTTCAAAATGCATCCGTGTGCGAGTGAATTCAGGAGCCAATAACAACAGAGATAAAAGATCAAGAAAGCGGAAAGAAAGAGGCGATAAACCTTTTGATAGCAGAGGTTCAGAGCATTGGCCAGAGCATGTTGGCAAGTTTATAAGGTAATATCTATAAAGCAACTTACTTTGACATTAAGGGGGATGTATTGAACTAGACATTTGAAAAGATTTGATTTCTAATGAGATTTGATATGATTTGGTTGAACTTGAGTGAATTTGAAATTTTTTAATAAAATTATCTAAAATCTCACCTAAATACATGAGATTTTGATCTTTGTATTTTTAACTAAGAAATTCTCTAAAATCTCAGCTGAGATTTTTAAATCAAATCCTTATAATGTTTTCAATAAAAGTGGATTTCATGGTACTTTTAAAAATTACTGTTTCAATAACATTGGATTTTAATAACTTTTTCAAAATTCATGTTTCAATAACACATGATTTGATATTTTAAATCAAATCTCTTAAAATCTTAAGTTGAATACACCCCCCTAAATTTACTATGTGTTAGGACTAGTAATCTATCCTGAAACATTTTACCTGAAATGAGTTTCCTACATCAGAGATGTAGATCACGTCTTAAGATTACTGATACAATCAAACTAAAGAGTGTATTTTATGCATCTTAGTCTCTGCAGTGCTTTCGTCTTAACAATGCATTTGACCTGCAACATATGTGTCACAGTGTCACTTGACTTATATGTGGTTTAAGTTTATAGGTTCCATCTTTACAAGGAGAACAAGGATACACAAGAGGCCTTGGGACTGATTGGAAAGATGCTAGGCGTTCAGGTGTTTCCCATCTTCTTCCGTATATAAAAGAGCTGTTTTACTCTAGCCATTCCACTTTCCTTGTATCTTGTGTCTTGAATTAGTTCTTGAATTTTACAGCCAAAATCCTTCGGATTCTCTGGAACAAAAGATAAGCGGTCTATTTCAACTCAGCGTGTAAGTTTTATGTATCTTTTTTTTCTTGGTAAGATGAATATAACTATTACAATGCATAATAAGAGATTATTGGGGCTTTTAGGTAACTGTGTTCAAACAGCAAGCTAGCAAATTAGCTGCGCTTAACAAGAGATTGTTTGGGATCAAAGTTGGTGACTTCTGGTAAGCCAATTATTGACAGTTTTTATTTTAACTTATTTTTGTGGTCTTGATGTTAATGATAATTAGTGCCACTTTCCAGCCGTGTCAAAGAGGGCCTTCTCCTAGGACAGCTCATGGGAAACAGATTTACCATCACATTAAGGTGATAATATAACTGGAAATTGTACAAAGAAACTCTTATGATAGTCTGTCAACTTTCAGATTCTCTTCCCCGATAAACATGTTGATGAGATTTGGGTTAGAAATTATTTTCATGTTCATGAATATCATTTATACGTATAAATTTTCATATTTTTCAGAGGAGTGGTTGCGGATTCTGAAGAAACTATCAAAAAGTCTGCAGAATCCTTGGGGAAACATGGCTTCATTAACTACTTTGGGTTGCAGGTATTTTTCTCTGTGAGTTGTAATGATATGTATATATATATATATATGTCTGTGTATTATTTGCTCTTTTTAGTAACTAATTCGACTTGCATTTTTGCATTGTAGTATTGAGTATAGCTTCTTGAAAATGTCATTTGAATCTTATTATTTATTAATTATTATTTTTATGAAATTTTACTTGTATGACAGCGTTTTGGAAGTGGTTCAGTTCCAACCCACCATGTTGGAGCCGCACTATTGAAAGGAGAGTGGAAAGATGCCGTAGACTTGATTCTTGATCCAAGAGAAAGTGATATCCTTTAACATGGCTACAATTGCTTATACTTGTTTAGACGATATTGTAGAACCTTCTACGATTACATGAATGCAGCAATGCCTGGTTTTTCTTGACTTTGAGCTTTTTTCTACAAAGAAATGTTATAAATGAGGCCCGGGAATATTACAAAGGGACTGGTGACATTGACGGGACCCTAAGGCAACTACCACGATACCTTGTTGCTGAAAGAGCCATAGTAAGTATCTAGCTATTCCTGTATTGGTTGTGTCATTACTGGTTTCAAAACAGTCAGTTTTAATCTTGGGCGTTTTGAAACAGCTACAGTGTCTGAAGAAATGTCCTGGTAACTACCTTCAGGCTCTGAAAGGCATTCCCAGAACTTTGAGAATGATGTAAGCACTTGATTACGTAATATAGGTTTAGATTCTTCCAGAACAGTTTGCCTCTTGCGACTGGGATATGATATGCCAAGCCACATACACAGATCAAAATTTTCGGCTTACTATATATCTGATCGTTATCATGCAGGTATGTACATAGTTACCAAAGCTACTTATGGAACAATGCAGCAAGTCTGCGTGTCCAAAAATATGGTACATATATCTGTTTTTTTTTTCTTACATATCTTGGGCCTTTGTCGATGGAGGTTTAACTTTCACCCATTTGTCATTGTGGTCTGGCAGGGACAAGCCAAGTTGTGTTGGGGGACTTGGTAAGTACAAAGGTAGATGCTGCAAAAAGAATGGTCGACAGTTTGACCTCTGAGCACAAGGAAAACAATGAAGAGGCATTGGATTGTGATCAGTTAGATGATACTGCTGTTGTAGATCTTCCAGCTGAAAGGAGTGACCTTGTTAAGGCTAGTTTCTGTTTCGAATTCCTTATTTTTAGGCCGTCCATAGTTGAAAACTTTTGCTGCCATCTTCTTGTCTGAAAACACGTGCAGGTTATGATGCTTTCTTTTGTGTTCTTCAGGTTGTAGGTTTAGAGGATTTGGAAGCTGGAACTTACTCGACCAGTGACATTGTCCTCCCTCTTCCTGGGTAAGTTGCTGGCAGAATTTTTTAATATAAATAGATTTTACATTGTATTTATTGAAGCCTAAGGACTTTTCTCTATGCTTCAACAGTTCAAAAGTCATTTACCCGTCCAATGAAATTGCTGAAATTTATCATGAGTTGGCAAAGAAGGTTTGTTAAAGCCAAATTCAAGCATTCCCTGTTTGTTCTAAACAAAGTTAAACTCACTTATATTTCTGCTGATGAATCTATAACTTCTGCTTACATTGTTCAGGACGGTATCAGCCTATCTGAGAGCATTCACGGTGTAAAGTAAAGTCTCATTGCGCTTTTTCTTGTAGATGCTGATACTTGTATCACTTCATTCTACTAATAACAAGTATTATTTCAGGGAATTCTCAATAACTAGCATGACTGGTGGTTATAGACGTGTTTTCCAGAAACCAATGGACTTCGAATGGTAAGCTATGTGTATAGTTAGAACTACCTCCAGTTTTGATAGAAAAAGTTCTATGGAAGTAAAGACTAATTTTGTGGGTAATTGATGCAGGGAGTTACTGACCTACACTGACAGCAATAAACCATTGGCAGAGACGGATTTAGACAGGATAACCATGGAAAAACCGGTTGACAAAGTTGGACCTGCTGAAGAAATTGAAGATGAATCAGTGAAATCTGATACTAAATCATGTGAAACCGATTTGAAAGACCAGACAGACAGCAAAAAGGATGAAAATGACACAGAAAATCCAAATTCTGAGCAGACGCAGCTGGCGCTTAAAATGGCACTCACTCTTCCATCTTCATGTTATGCCACAATGGCAATCAGAGAGCTTTTAAAGACGTCAACCTCTGTAAGTACTAAAACTGAGACTTCTTGGAACTTCCTGATTCACTTGAATTTGGTACTTAAAAGATTTACAAAAACTAAGTCAAAGCATATTTCTCAACATCTGAATATGTATCCTGTTCATATCCAGGTTGCATATCACAAGACACTTAACTAGGGACTAGCATCTGCCCCATCTGGCTAGCACACACTGCGTATAAGCCATTTGCTTGACATTTTTGCTGTTATAGACTTATAGTACTCTGTTTCAGTTCAGGATGATTCTAGTCTGATTTAAGATTTGTGTATGTATTCACTGTGAACCTGTATTGGGCAGCCAAAAGAAATAATCAGGAGGCATCACACAGTTTTCACCATTGAAATAGATTCTTTTTGGAAATGCCCAACCTTCTCAAATGTGAAAACTGATGCTTCTTTCTAATAAAGTATCTCACATCATTTTAGAACTTTGTTCCCCAGAGAATCCCAGTATCATGTATATTAATTGAAAAACAAAAAGTCTGAGTGGGTTATCAGAATCTGGATGCAATAAGAAAACTGCAGAGGAGGCTACACATATACACTTGATAATTCTTACAAGTTACAATATAGGAACAAAGGCAGTTGCTGCAAACGCAGAACTTATTGGTTTGTGCAAAACAGATATGCTCAAGTTGAGGAAATTTTGTCTGAAATAAGCATCAAACAGACTAACATGTCTTTTCTTGAATTTCAATGTATCAGATACAGAGGGTTCATTAAACAACACAGCCTACTTAGTTTCTTGATATCTGATGGAAAAAAACAGTTAAAAAGTGGAAAATTTGCACGTCACAACAGGTTAGAATTAGATATCATCCGTTTCTCAATCTTCAAGCTTAGTTGTTTCCTTGAAGCTCTTGGACAACCAAATCGCAGTTTCTCTGGGTGAGACTTTACCTGGACCAAAGGGTCTCAGTAAGACATTGAGCTCATCGTACCTTTCATCTTGAAGCAACCTTGCACTGAATTCAAGTAATCCCTCCAATGCCTCTGCCCGTTGCTGGTAAGAACTAGGATCAAATCTTTGTCTCCTTACACCTGAAGAAGCCCTGCTTGATGCTCCAGCAGTTGCATTCTGATCAGATGATTCACTTATGTTTTCTGGGAATGCTTCTTCAAACACTGCTTTCATAATTGCTCCACCTCTGTCTTGGCCTGGTTCAAGGGTAAATTTGTCTTTTGTGATTGAGCAGTCTAGTGGTGGCTCTGGAGATGGACTGTAAGAACCTCTGGACGACGCTTTCTTCTTCTTCCCACGCACAACCGGAACAAAAGGCTCTTCCTCGTATGAGGCTAGCGGAAACTCAATCTTGTCAATTCTTGGAGCGTTCATTGACACATCAGGAGAATTTATCTGATGGAGAATACTGGTTTTCGAGTTGTAGAGAGAGCCTTTGACTTCTTTCGCAATTTTTCTTGAACTAGGCATGGAGGCTCTACGAATCAAAGCTGCTGGTTTTCGGTTTGTATGCTGTGATGAGACAGGAAGCTGCACCATTATAGAAATAACAGTTCGTTATTCTGATAAAAACAATCAGTAAAACCAGTAAATAAGAGTATTTTGGATTTGTCACTTACTTGACCACGGTCACTCCTAGGCTGTCTCGGCCTCACAGGTNGAAGCTCTACGAACAACCGTTCCATCACCGCTTTCATCAGTAGAGAGATCCACTTGCCTTTCACGGCTAAGATATGCAGGCACAGGTTTTTTAATGGAAGAAACAAAATCTTCCTGGTTACCCCTAAACCTGGTTGGACCAAAGCTATGGCTTTTGACAGCAGGACGCCTTCTCTGCTCAGGAAAGCTGTTTCTCCTGCCGGATTCAGATTCTAGCCATTGTGCAGGCAACACATTACTTCCTGGATCATTTACCTTCAAATGAATCTTCGTGATATATGGCTGAAGCAGTGGTTGTCTCAGAAGCTCAGCAGCCTATACATAACAAGAGATATGTTTTACTTGTCATATTTCTTCAATTTCAGGTTATGAAAATATACCAAGGCAAATCATATGACATACGCTTGGTCTGAGTTCTGGATTCTTCCGGAGCATACTCTTAACCAGACCTCGGCTAAAGAAAGCAGTACATAATATCAGTAAACTCTAATAGATCTCACCTTCAAACAAATAAGATCCTATAGACTTACAAGGCAGCAGAATATTGAGCTGGAAGTGGAGGAACAATTGATCTGTTAATCCTATTTATTAGTCCTTGCATGTCCTGCAACAATTAAAGACGTCAAGAACCATAAAATCTTCTGATGAACAAAACCCAGAGAAACATAAATCTAGATTTTAGTGCATACAAAGGCTTTGAATGCAGGTTTCATGGCCGTCATCTCATACATACAACATCCTGAAAGAAAGGAGATAAAGATTCAGATGAATATATTATGTCGTTATCTAGAGATAAAGCTTAAGAATCGTATCCTTAGATTAGAAACTTGCCAAGCGACCATATATCAGATTTGGACCCATAGGGTATGTCAGCTAGTAACTCGGGACACATGTAGCTTGGCGTTCCAACCACCTGATTTTCAAGAAGGGTAACAATCAAACATGAGTTCAAAACAAATCAACGTGTGTAATATTGAAGGCAACAAAACTTACTGAAGACGCGAGATCATCTGATGTTAAGACCTTGGCAAGACCGAAATCGCCTGCAGAGATCACAGAGCCGATTTGTTATATTATTGTCGTGGTTGAGTTAGTCTGATTAGGAAAATGATATAATGTGACAAATTTGTTTAGCATCTCACCAAGACGAATATCTTGATCCTTTGTCAAGAATATGTTTGAACACTGGATAGATAAAAGTATGTTAGTTCTGTATCAGTATGGACATTTTTCGATCAATTGTGTTGGTCTCCAGAAACAAATCATAACCAACCTTGACATCGCGATGAAGAATGTGATTGGCATGCAAGTATTCAAGAGCCAATAAAAGCTGAACAAGCCATTTACAGAGTTTCTGATTAAAAGAAAAAAGTTGGATAGATTCAGAATTTGAGTATAATTGGCTTTATCAATCAGAATTTATCAAACATGTGTGGGACAAACCTCTTCGGAGAAGTGTACGCCATTGGTTTTCTTTATAGCTTCAGCCCTGTAGTGCAAAAGAGACAGAAAAGTCAGTAAGTGTAAAAGAGGCTTTATCTAGTCAAAACTATTGAAAACTAACTACCGAGAAGGAATAAGCTTACATGTCTCCTCCTTTACAATAGCCTATGATAATGCAAACATAGCACCCCTAAAAGCACACATCCATAAACCATAGAGTTGATTACATTTCCAAATATTATAATCAAGAAACAAAAAGATAAGTATAGATGATACCTTTTCGACCCAAGAATCTTTGTATTCCACAATGAATGGATTATGGATCTTTGCAATCAACTCCATCTTCAAAGAAATAACAGGAGATTGTTAGTCTACAGAACAAAAGTCAACATCTGTAGCTCAAGAATGTCGTATGATCCATAATAGTATATCCTAAAGGACTACCGATGTTAAACAACAAAGCAACATCACGGGCTATTGTCTATACTTAGATCCTTTAAAAAGTGACAAAAGGAGCATCCAAAAAGTCTATCAGCATTAATCAACAAAGCAACATCAAGGCCAATTACTAATACTTAGATCTTTCCAAGAGTTCAAAATCCATGACCATGATCCATATGTAAGAAGAGGTAACAAAAGGAGCTACATTAGTTTTAAATATTTGTAGTTTGCATAGAAAAAGGCCACGAGAAAGCAAAAATGTATGTGAATGTCTCAGAACACATAAGAGGAGGTTAATCAACCTCTTGATGAGCAGATCTTCTTGTCCTACCAGTCTGCCTAGCAAGCCGGATTTTCTTCAAAACATACCTTTAAACAACAAATCAGAAATGAGCAAAAACATTACAGAAAATTCAAACTTCAGAAAACACCAATTGATTATATTTCACACAATCATGTTTTAGTTTAAATACTTACAGTTTCTTCTCATGCTTATGTCTCACAAGAAGTGCTGAACCAAAGGACCCTTTACCAATTTGCTCAAGAACCTCGTAATTCTCCATTGACAATCTCTGAAATTCACCTTCTTTGCCTTAATATCTTCTACAGATTTCTGAAACCAAATGAAGAGACAAAAGATACATTATATGATTCAACGTATCCTTAATAATCAATGGGCGTTATAAGCGATACAAACCTTACCTTTCTGAACAAAAAATTATCAAATAGAATGAGAAAAAGTAGTCAACAAAAAACGGAAAAAAAGTGTATCTTTCTTTCCTCCATTCTTCTAAAAGTTTTAAATCCCTCGCCGACCCACTAAACTTAAAAGTTTATTTGACACGAACACTAATTAATCTGTAAAATTTAGAAAATATTTTTTGTGAAAACAGAATCTTTCGTTTTTAAACATGCAAGATTTAAGTTTTTTTTGTGTCAGGTGTTGTAAAAAATGGATTTTTCTTGAGATAATTGGGAAAATTTACAGATTTATTTACATCACATTCACAAAAATTAACAACTCATCAAATTGAGCCAGTCGATAACACAACATTTTTGCTAAACAGAAAAGAAAAAAAAAACGGTTGCTTTGGGCTCGAAAGTTAAATGACAGAGATAGAGAGAGAAACCTAAAACGGCGTCGTTGTGAGATTCGATCGGCAGATTTAGAAGAAGAAGAAGAAGATGATGTTGAGAGAGAAAACAGTTTCAACATTTACTGAAGGAAGTTACAAAACGGAACCGTTACCGGAGAAGAAGCAACGATAGTGAAGAAGAGAGACATTGGAAGAATATGAAGAAATGGTTCGCCATTACATCTGTTGCTCTCTGAGAGGAAAACGACAGATTTTGCTTGATGGGAAATTAGACTTTGTATTTTATTTATATATAAAAACTGAGACAAGAAAATACTTTATTCATAATTTAATACTTACAATATTTAATATCCGATTCATCCTTTTGTCTTTATGATGTGACCTTACTTTTTTTAATTTATTATTTTGAAGTTTTAAACTGAAAGATGCATAAAATGACAAGTTCGTATTTGGATAATATTTAATATTATTTTTTGTAGTTCGTGCATTAGGATTATTAAATACTATTTGAATAATAATGATTGCTATATGCATATATCTATAATATATATAAACTAATTTAGCTTTTTGAGTATCACGATACGTTGGATTCTTGTGTGTTGTCTTGAGTTTCTGTTATTTTAAATCATGTTTTGTATGAATCTATGATACATGTAAATTTCTTTATAAATATTATTGGCATTTAATCGATGGTCACACTATATTGTTAATATGTCTTTATTATAAACAATTTTTAGATGTTGACAAAAAAAAACTTCATAGAAATTAATTTTACATTTGTGTATTAGTATAATTTTATTCTGTTCAGTATATTGTTATAATCAGCGACATAAATATTTTATTAAATTCTAATTAAATTCCTATCTAAATACAGTTTACTACCAAATTTCTGATTAGTTTAAATTTTAAACTAATTAAATATGGCGTGAAACTAAAAATAAGTTGACAAGATTAGATAGCCTTGTCTAGAAGATAGAACTGTCTTCATCGTTGAACTTCTTTAGTGTATGATGATGACCTAAACTCTTCAATTGGTTACTGTATTAAAATATAACTAATATACAATTTGTATTTCTTATTTTACTTTGCTTGTAAAAATTGTGTTACTTCTATGAATCAATTTTTGACTATCATTGATTAATATAACAAAAAGGATTATTACAATAGTTATGACATTCCTTTTTTTTTGTTAACTTAGTTATGACATTTCATAAACTGTCATACATTAACATTTAACATAGTGGCACCCAACAACAGTTTGTGTAATGTAATTGACTTAAGCATGTCTGTGTATACTGTTTATTCATAACCAATATAAAATATTTAGATAAATATTAATTTTGGTTATAGATTTTGTATGTTTTCCATCTTACTTCACACCCACTTATACAGTTGGACTTGGCTTCTCCATGAAACTATTTATTAGATCTTTAGTAGTTTAGGGCAATGGCAAAACGCGTGAGCTTATTAAATTATAATAACCATTTCAACGGGAAATCTATTTTTCTTTTTTTTTATAAGGTCACCAAATTATGAATATGTTCAATCCAGTATTTTTTTATCTGCATTACTTTAGAAAATTTCCATAAAATTGCAGGGTTCGATGCTGAAGCAGTGAAGCCGATAGCTAAAGGCCTAAAGCTATGTTCTCCGCCTTGTCTTGTCAGTCGAATTGGAAAAAGAAACAAGGTCCATTAATCAAAAAGCCCAATAACAAATATATAAGCCCAGAAGATTTAAAATATACGGTCAAAAAGCCCAATAATAAATATATAAGCCCAGAAGATTGAAAATATACGGTCAAAAAGCCCAATAATAAATATATAAGCCCAGAAGTTTGAAAATATACGTTGTGAAGTCCAAATTTTCTGTAAAATTTGTCATTTTTTAATAATCAATAAATTTGTCAAAATTGAAATTCAAATGATGATTACGAATCAAACGAAATTGAATACTTTTTATTTAATTGGTAATTTTACAAAGAAGAAAATTCGAATTTTTAACCTCGATCACTCACTTGTTCATAACTTCAACACCATTCTTTCCAGCGATTATTACAGACGTAGCCATTCCCAGAAACAGTCCATGCTCAACCACTCCTTGAAATTTCCCGATCTCTTTCGCCGCCGCAAATCCATCCATCAATGGATTCTTAAAATACAAATCAATTATATAATTACTGTTATCAGTCACATAAGGTTTCCCATCTCCATCAACTCTAAGCTTTGCATCACATCCAAATTCCTTAAACAGATCTTTCAATCTTATTAGATTAAAGTTCCAGCAAAATTGAACAACTTCAACTGGCATAGCTAATCCACTTCCACCGAGTCCTGTAACAAGTTTTGTATCATCAGCTACTACAATAAACTTCTCAGCTACTGCTTCCACCATTTTCTCACGGAGTAATGCACCTCCACGACCTTTGACCAAATCTAAATTTGGATCTACTTCATCTGCTCCGTCAATAGCTAGATCGATTCTTGGATGAGTATCTAATCCAACAAGTGGAATCCCTAATGATCGTGCTTGTTCCTCTGTTCGTTTTGATGTAGGTATACCAACAATATCGTAGAGTTCACCTGAAGAGATAAGTTTCCCGATCTGATCAACGGCGAAAGCTGCGGTTGATCCAGTTCCAAGACCTAGAACCATCCCAGGTTTAATTGACTCTACAGCTGTCTCTGCCGCGAGCTTCTTCAAATCATCCTGTGAAAGAGCGACGGACTGAGCTTTGACTGAGAATGAAACGGAGGTTCTAGGAGAAGAACAAGAGCCAGTTCTTAGGGAAGGAGTGCGTAGGGTAAGGTGAGAAGAGGAAACGAAGGATAAGGAAGTCGCCATTGGAGAGGTTGAGAATTGTTGGAGAAAGAAACAAAAACGAAGGAGGTTGGGGTTTTTTGCGTTTTGAGTGGAAGAGGAAGGTGAGGGGGTAGAGTTGTAAAGTTTTATAGTTGGTATGAGGGTATTATTGGTATATTCTTGCTAAAGCTCATATAACATAACCTGCTAAGTCTATTAGAGTGTTTATTATACGGCGTCGTTTTATTTGTTTGCTTACAGAAAAAAACTATATTCATTCATTCGTTTAGAGAGAGTCTAATTATTTTCTTTCACTTTCTCTTTCGATCTTGAGATTTTTTGGGGAAGAAAAAAAAAACTCAGGATGTCCGCCGAATCAGCGAGCCAAATTCCTAAAGGACAGGTGAGTTAACGAATATATTTGTTGTTTTTGATTGTTTTTTTCATTGCGGAGTTCAATTTTTTGGATGGGAAAGAATATATCTAGGGCTCTTCTCTATGGTTTCTGTAAATTGAAAATATCGAATCTTAGGTCGAAGTTTTTTGATGTATTTAAATCGATAGATGCTCTTGACTCTAATTGGGTCTGTTTTGATTTCAGGTTGACCTGCTGGATTTTATTGACTGGTCTGGTGTTGAATGCCTTAACCAAAGCTCAAGTCACTCCTTCCCCAATGCTCTCAAACTGGTTTATTCTCTTTATATTCATAAGTATAAAGATTCCTAGTTCAATTGTGATATCTTTATACAGTTTGTGAGTTTTTGCATAAGCTGGTGTTCATATCTACACATGCTTGTTTGATTGTTATGTATGTATCTATGAAATTGGCTATAGATGATTGAGTATAAACTTGGATTTCTATGGAGTGGTTTTGCGTGCCTGCTTTCAAATGTTCTTTTTGAAAATTGTATTCTTGCCTTCATTTTTAAGATTAATATAAACTATATAGCTTTTGAATTGATGATTAACTTGTTGTTGTTGGTGTTTTATAATGACATGAGAATGATTTACTTGTTTGTGTAGGGATATAGAGAAGATGAAGGTTTAAACTTAGAGAGTGACGCTGATGAACAACTTCTCATTTATATTCCTTTTAACCAAGTTATCAAATTACATTCCTTTGCTATCAAAGGCCCTGAAGATGAAGGTAAACTTGTTATAATGCATATAGAGTGTTTGTGATGTTTAGTTTTGCCTACAAGTACTTGTGGTTGCTGAACTGATGATGGGATTTAGATATGTGTGTTCAGTTACTCACGTATAGTTAATGAGATTAAAAATTGTTTCACTATAACATTTCTTTCAGGTCCCAAAACCGTAAAGTTTTTCTCAAACAAAGAGCACATGTGCTTCAGGTAATGTAAATCGTTTCTTTTGTTTATCTAACATCACGATCATCTCGATAAAAGCTCATCAAGTTTATTAAACAATACAGCAATGTCAATGATTTTCCTCCAAGCGACACGGCTGAACTAACTGAAGAAAACCTCAAGGTAAAGACATTTCTGAAATCTAACTTTATTCTATTGGTGATGTATCTGTCTTGAGACCTCTTTTCAAAATCCCTTTGCAGGGCAAACCAGTAGTCCTTAAGTACGTTAAGTTTCAGAATGTTCGTAGGTAAAGTTTTTTACCGTGTTTTGTGTACATATAATACTAGTCAGCAAAATCACAGCTGGTTCTAACCTTATTTATTTAACTCCAAGCTTGACGATCTTCATTGAAGACAACCAATCGGGTTCTGAGGTCACTAAGGTTCAGAAGATTGCTCTCTATGGTACAACGTAAGTATCTGAAATCATTTACCATAAATTTATGGTATACTTAAATTGCAAAGTTATTGATCTTTACACGATTACGCCATTAATATGTGCAAAATCACAGGGTGGAGACTACTGATATGAAGGGATTGAAGAAGATAGAAGATCACTGAGCAAACAAAAGTGTTTTAATCGTACAACAGTTTGATTTCTAGTGAAATTGTGGTTTCTTCATTAAGTTTTTGAATTAAAATAGACCAGAACTTGAGACTGTCTATTTGCAGGAAAGCAAAAACAACTGATAATTGCAATAACATTTTGAAAATTCATCTTGCATTGTGTTCATATTAGTAAAGCAAAAGGAAAAAAAAAACAAATATTTCACGAAAGGATCACATAGAATACACAACTAGACATCAAACACTGTCACCACAATCGGCTTTAGAAATTGTAGATTTTGATAATCTAATATCCGACAACGCACACTCAATTTGTTTTAGAACGTCGTCGTTTCGTTTGACTTAATAATATATTTGGCGTTAGAAGACAAATTGATCCTATCCTGAAGAATTTAACTTAGATGAGTGGTCGGTGTTACGTCTTTTTTTTTTCTGCCAACGTCCTCTCTCTTCCAAAAAAATCCCTCTCCTTGTTGCATTATCTCTACCGTTTTCAGTTTCGATTTTTTTGTCTGAATTCTACTCAACAACTCTTACTTCCATGAAAAAATCGAAACTTTTATCTAGAAAATGACTTCATTTTCCTCTGAGCTCGTTGGTTTCACTATCCCTTTCTATTCCAAAACACATAAACACTGTTCAAGTTCTTCTCACGGACTACTACTATCTCATACTCGAAGACTCTTTAGCTTCTCAAACTCTTATAACCCTAATCACGATAATGGTAAATCCTTTTCATCTTCTTCAAGAAACCTTCAAACCTCTACAACAGACGCAATTCCCATGGAACGAAGACAACAACAAACCCATTCACAATCTCTCGGATTCAAAGATACCCAGTTGCTCAAAATCTTCTTTCGATCATGCCGTTCAGGGAATTACATTGAGTCTCTTCACTTACTTGAGAGTATGGTACGTAAAGGTTACAATCCAGATGTGATTCTTTGCACTAAGCTCATCAAAGGTTTTTTCACTCTAAGAAACATACCAAAAGCTGTTAGAGTTATGGAGATTCTTGAGAAATTTGGACAACCTGATGTTTTTGCTTACAATGCTTTGATTAATGGGTTTTGTAAAATGAATCGAATTGATGATGTTACAAGAGTTCTTGATAGGATGAGAAGTAAAGGCTTTTCACCTGATACTGTTACTTACAATATTATGATTGGTAGTTTGTGTAGTAGAGGTAAACTTGATCTTGCTTTGAAGGTTTTAGATCAATTGTTAACTGATAATTGTCAACCAACTGTGATTACTTATACCATTTTGATTGAAGCTACCATGCTTGAAGGCGGAGTTAATGAAGCATTGAAGCTTTTGGATAAGATGTTGTCTAGAGGTTTAAAACCTGATATGTTTACTTACAACACAATCATAAGAGGAATGTGTAAAGAAGGGATGGTGGATCGAGCTTTTGAGATGGTTCGTAATCTTGAATTGAGAGGTTGTGAGCCTGATGTGATCTCTTATAACATCTTACTTCGAGCTCTTTTGAATCAAGGGAAATGGGATCAAGGAGAGAAGCTTATGACTAAGATGTTTTCTGAAAACTGTGAACCTAATGTTGTTACATATAGCATTCTGATTACTACTCTATGTCGCGATGGAAAGATCGAGGAAGCTTTGAATCTGCTTAAACTTATGAAGGAGAAAGGGTTAACTCCTGATGCTTATAGCTATGATCCCTTGATTGCTGCGTTTTGTAGAGAAGGTAGATTAGATTTAGCTATTGAGTTCTTGGAAACTATGATCTCAGATGGATGTTTACCTGACATAGTTAACTACAACACGGTTTTAGCTACGTTGTGCAAGAATGGGAAAGCAGATCAAGCATTAGAGATCTTTGGGAAATTAGGAGAAGTTGGTTGCTCTCCAAACTCGAGCTCTTACAACACAATGTTCAGTGCATTATGGAGTAGTGGAGACAAAATCAGAGCGTTACAAATGATATCAGAAATGGTGAGTAATGGGATTGATCCTGATGAGATCACTTATAACTCAATGATCTCATGTTTATGCAGAGAAGGAATGGTAGAAGAAGCTTTTGAGTTATTAGTTGATATGAGAAGCTGTGAGTTTCATCCATCAGTTGTTACATACAACATTGTTCTTTTGGGTTTCTGTAAAGCTCATAGGATTGATGATGCGATCAATGTATTGGAATCAATGGTGATAAATGGATGTAAGCCTAATGAAACTACTTATACTGTGCTCATTGAAGGTATAGGATTTGCTGGATATAGAGCTGAAGCAATGGAGTTAGCAAGTGATCTAGTTCGAGTTGATGCGATTTCTGAGTATTCGTTTAACAGATTGCATAGGACGTTCCCTTTGCTTCATGTTTTACAGAGATCTTCTCAGACATTTGAACATTAAGTAAAAGCAGTTAAAGTTGAAATAAAACTAAAAAACTTTATGATGATATTGTAAAACAAATAAAAAGGCTATAACAAGTTTCTAAGTCACACAAAAAAAAAATCAGACATAATATGTTTTATATACACCTTATAATAGTAATAACATTTTTTCCAAAAATGACAAAGACTAATACCTTTTTTATATGGTAAATTCTTTTTGAAGATTGTTATTACTATTACCTTCTTTGAGACCTTGAAGACATAGATGCAATGTTCTCTGAACACTATCTGCAACCAATTTGAGTTTCCCTTGAGACACATCTCCTGCAGCAGAACCGTTTACTTCCACTGTACGACTCACTCTCTGTTTAGATTTCTCCCAATCATCAACTCTCTGCCAACAAGCTCTACCTCCATGGCTTCCTTCCATTCCAAGAAACGAAACCCCAAGGTTGTCCCCAAACGTGTACCTTAACCTGACTGATACACAATAAGGCAACCACGCCGCTCCTCCAGCCGCATTTATGTGGGGTATGTGTGCAGGATCAAGAACCACGGTTAGTGCAAAGTCAACTGTGTTGTGTGGCCTGTCAAAATGGATATTGCTTTTAGCTGCACAATTGTTTTCTAAATCTGTACCGGAGTGATTCTCTAGACATAGCTCGATTCGAGGTCTTTGTGCAGGAGCAATCTCTCCAGCTTGTTGTGATTGGGATAATCCCTTTTTCCAAGCTATCAGTTTCAAAAATTCTCTTAAGACTGATATGGGTAATGTGAGGAGTGTTATGAACGAGGCAACTCTTGAGGCATCGTAAGGTTCTGATGCAACACGCCGGCTGAAATAGTCACAGATTTCTCCGATCTCAGATTGCGTTAACTCCTCTTGAGCAGCACCGGCAGATCCGTTTTGTTGCTGTTGCTGATGGAAGCGCCTTACGCTAAGGACTTGAAGAAGAAGCTGAACTCTATGGACGCTCACCGCAAATACATAGCCACTGCAACAAAAAATCATGGTTAACTTAAGCATAAGCAGACTAATCCTTCAAGATGGAGCCTAAGTTTTTTGGTTTGGCTTACCCGACAAAGAAGCGTAAGGCTGGTTGTTCTTGGTCTAAATTTAAGAGAGCGCCTTCATTATCCTTCAAGATTGAACCTAAGATCTCTCTTAAGAGATCTGGTAACTGAGCAAATAGCCACAGTACTCCAAGATATTTAAGGATACCACGCAAAACCTTTTTAAGAGCAACAAGAGGAACCCATCCTCCGCCATAGCCACCATCATCACCTAAACCGATAATTGCTGTGTTTAATTCACCTCTTACATGTGCTGGCACAGCAATGCCTGGTGTTCTACGCACAGGCAATCCTGAGCCAACCACTAAAGATCCTGAAGCTACACGATTCATCGTAGCTCTTGACATTACACTCGAGGGGGAAAAGTTCACTCTGTTCCCACCGGTAACAGTTGGGTTTCCACTGTTGGGATTTATTGCTCCTTGGCTACCAGTTAAATTCGGTTCTAAACCATTCAACTCTTGAGCAACATGCTCCATGATAAAAGGTCTGAATTGGGGACATGGCAAGGAACCTCCAATAGAAGCACCACCCTTAGGTGGAGTTGCTGGTTGCAACCAGACTTGATCTCCAGCAAAGCATCTCATGTCCACAGCAAAACGTTTACGGTATATGATCCTTATCCAATAGGGTCCACGGAGTACTACAGAGACATCGATGGGCAAGAGAGAGCTTGGAACAATTCCAGGTCCGTTTCTCCCTGCAGCTGCTAGCATTGCAACTCCATGAAAACTTCCACCGAGTGGGCTTGGACCAGAAGAAGCAACAGTATTTCCTGAAGTGGCTGAAGCCGACTGGCCAGCAGCATTGNGTCCAAAAGAGATTCTACCTCTGCTCCATTTATGAAATCTTCCAAGAACTGTACAAGAACTAATCACAATGAGGAAAAGCAAATATTTGTAACTCTAATGATCAAAATGTTACCCATGAAGACAGCAAACGTTAAGGTGTACGAATTAATCACCTTCGTATGTGGCCATAGTTGGTCAGGAGAGACATGCATGGTGCATCCATCTTTACCTGATTCCCACTCGACAACAAAACGTGCCAAAACGCCTGAACCAAAGCTAAACCACAGGCTTGTTAATCCGACTGCCTCAATCTTGAAAGCTCTCCATCTATCAACTGGTTCACCACTGCCTTTCCCTCCAGCAGGTCCTTTAATAGTAGAATTCGCACTGCATTCTTCTGCTTTTTCATCTGGCTTTATGCCAAGAAGTTTCCGCATACCAAGGGAGAACATTCTAGCATTTGAAAGCCTCTGTATGTCGGCCACAAGCTTCTTTATACTATCAGCTTCCACAGATTGATATCTCAGAACAACACCTTCAGGGTCGTAACGGATATGGGAATCAACATCAGACGAGTTCGCAATGTGAACTCCAGATCCCCATGGTGTGTTTTTACTTCCCTTTTGAAGTTCCCAGAGATCCCTAAAGTGTTGGTCATTTATTTTCACATCCCAACACATGCTTCCAGGTCTACCAAGTTGCAAGCATATTTGTTGCCAGCAATCGTTTTGAGCAAATGGAAGCTGGAACCATATATCTGAAACTGCATCTCTTAGTCCCATTTCCTCGACATATTGAATATCCAATGCTTTCATCTGACTTGTTAGTTTGGCATGCTTTATGGACAACGAAGAATGCCTGACCACATGGAGAAGAGCATAGACAAAAACGCTTGAAGGTGCATTCCCCTTGTTTGCTTCAGCTATGAGACTCCCGTAGCTGCATCCATTAATTTTTGTTGATGTTACCATGGCAGTGGATAAGGTCTGTGATGCAGGGCTCCAACTCTTTACTAAATCACTCTGTACCAATTCAGAGGTTTTTCTTCTCTTATTGGAGCTATCAATACCTACCACTCCCTGGAGGGATGGGATCAATTTTAGCAAATCTGAAGCTGAACGTTTCCGAGGCTTCTGATCTTTTCTCAACAAAAGACCATCAGATGACACTGCAAGATCAGCTGTTTGAGCTGCAAAAAAAACAACAATTAGGAATTGATATTGAGAAAGTTCTAGAAAGGTGAAAACTGCTAGGGAAAAATGTTCTTACAAAAGGGAAGAGGTGACACTGAAGATTCAGTGACCAGTCTACAGCCTGACTCAGAGGCTCCTCCGTTGCCAGCAGATAGGGACGGAGACAGTGTCATGGATAAATCCTGGTCAGAGTTAGAGATGGTGATCTTCTTCAGAGCTGAACCCTTCCCAGGGGGAGATGATAACATATTAAAAGAGCTAGATTGTAAGGGGCCCTGCAGATTATACAAAGAATCTGAATGGTAGCTAGACAACATGGAAACTTTTCCAGGGACGTTCACAGCAGAGAGGTTGAGGTTCTTAGAAATTGAACCATGCCCATCATCTGAAACAAGAGCTGACCCTTTATGAAGTCCAAACACTTCATCTACGATGCTAGAGAAACTCAGTTGACTTCCACTCGTTTCTGCCAAAGTCTCGTCAACAAATCCAGGGTGACGGTGTCCAGATGCTTGATTTAAGCCATCAGCATCTGAAAATGAAGATACAAATCTAACCACATCAGATGTAATCAAGTTCAGATCATCCTCGAGAATCCGTATCTGCCCAATATCAATTTTTTTATCTCGCAAAATATTGCTTGGATCATTGAATGACTGTGGTTTCCCCGAACCATCCATTTGAGTTTCCACCAATTTAAACAATGGTGTGAAGTCCTTTTCAAGCTCCATGAGCAAGAGGTGAGAGCTTTCACAATCGGGGAATCCCAAAGTCAGAACGCTTGAGCCATCCGAGAGGCTTTTAGGAACTTTGTTTATACCAAAGCCATTTTCGTAGACCTGCATTAAACACGAAAGTCAATACTAGCCAACTCCAAAATTGAACTTAAACACAAACTGTAGCAAGTAACTGTTACTTCAAGACCCAAAAATTTGCCAATGGCAGCAAAAAAATGCACAATGCTTTTGCTTCTCAAGTTGATAAAGGTGTCAACTGCAGATATACTTCCTTGATTCAACGCATCTTCAAATTCCTGCAATATGGAGGAGGTCAAGATACTCTTGGATGACTGAAGAAGAAACCGACCAGTCCTGCAATCATTAATAAATAATGAGAAACGTCACTTTAAAAAGATCTATCGAAACAAGAAAATGAAATATAATACCTTATATTGATCCCGAGTGTGAAAAATGAAGATCCATACGCTCGCACACGCAAGACCTCTGGCTCTACTTGTTCCTTAGAATCTACCATGGTACCTCCCTAAAATAAGGAGGGAAGAAAATGGCCCAATTAAATTCAATCAGATATCGAGAACAACAATTGCAAGAGAAATATGGCCTGAACCATACTATCTCCCCTGCCAAAAGAGGCTAAGCCAAAGGCATTTGCATTGTAGAAAATTCGCTACTCTTGACAATTACAATTGTGTCGAAATATATCTAGAAAATTGAAACCTAGGTTCCACCATCTCTGAAATTAAAGTATGCAAATGATGCTTAATCACATGTTCTCTAGCATGAGTCAACGATTAGCAAGGGATTGATCTGAACACAGTAGTCAGCAAAACACATTTCAGAATTAGAAATATGACTATTGACATACGATGGCATACTTAATGTCCACCTAGTGTAAGTAACTTTAACCTGGAAAAATCTCCTAAAACTTTCAAGGAACAAACTACCTAATATTAAGTTGAAACTAACTTTTTTTTTACCTCAATACCCGGCTCATCCAGGAGGGCTTGAAGGATGACATCACTAGGAGCTCGACAAATACGAGCATTCCTCAAAAGCTCTTTCTGAATTTCAAGAAGACGGGTATATCTATTACAGCATATTGCTTTAAGCAGAAGCTTCTCCACGTCAATGCAGCTCTGATCGAGAGAAAACTCGGCTTCCTTGCCAGTATTTGGGTCAATTAAAAATGTGCTATGAGAACACTTAATCTGGAGATCTGATCCTGGTTCAATTTTAATGAAGGGGCCAGAATTTTTATCAGAATTTGACCAGTACATAAGTTTCACTCCTGGCGTTCGAAGACTAACAGAATCAGCCTCTCCTTCTTGGTTTGCTGGTGTGGTCCCAGTATCCGAAATTAAGTCAAAGCGAATTGCATCTTTCCATCTTCCCTGAAGAAGAGCTCGGACCTGTCTTATGACTGTGTCCATGACAATGGCAACGCACAGCTCATGGAGTACCACATATAATATTGTGAATGGATTTTCTGCCACAGACATTCGACGCTCTAAATCATCTCCAAGAATATGCCGTCTTGTCACTTCGAGTTTAATGGGGCCACTTCTTTCACCAACAAGCAGATCCAAATGCAATATCCTCCACATGGATAGATGCCCTCGGTAACCAAGAGTAACGAGAACCTTAAATTCACCGTTGACGGATAATGTGACAGTACCTTTAGAAATTTTCACCTCTGATATTTCTTTTGGAAGTGTGATTTCAAGTAATTTGGAACGTACAAGTACCTCCAGCTTTCTTAGAGCTGGTTTCTGTTGATGTTCATCCAACGAGCTCTGCATCCCCACATCATCTAGACACTTTGGCAGGCGCTGATAAGAACCTGTCAGCAAAACCTCAATCGCAGAGGGAATGTCATAAACAGGAGCTCGAGCTTGCTGTAGACCTTCATGCAAAAAAAACAGTGAATCTGCAGCTTGTGTGAAACATATATCATGAGCTGATAGCGTGCTGCCAAGATCTTGAAAGTAATTGATCAGAGGAACCTGCCGCCAAAGAGGTATAGCCAAGGGTAAATAAGTGGCTCATTAACTTTCCGACTTTTTACTCCGTAAAGAAAGTGAACACATTCAAGCATCAATAATCAAGAGAAATATAAAAAAATTTAAAATGGAATGTTGATCTAAAGTTGCTACCTTAGAATTTCACAGAGACACTAGAGTCAAATTTTGTCAATATATGAAGAAATAATAGAAACGTGATAAGCCTACTTGGAATGTGAGGTAGCATGGCATTTCGTCTCTCATTAGCACAATTCTAGTAAAACGTAGGGACTACATATTTTAAAGATAGTCTACGATTTTTTTACAGATGTATAGCAAATGACCTGCTTTTATGCACCAAACCGTATCCTAAACAGTCCATTCATGGTGATTATAGAGAAAGTGAACTCAACCAAGGCAAAGTTCTGAGCTTTTTCTACATTGCGTTCGCAATTTTAAATGGAACTAAAACAATATATTCACATTAGTCAAACTTAAAGATCTTAAGTTTGCTTTTATTTCATAGTTCCTAGAAGTAAGAAACGCTGCAACCTAAGCTAATCTACAGCCTCAAGAAGCCAGAGTAATTAGAAGGCACAATCTATGATATCTAAAGAACAATATAAACTTTGGCAGACAACCATCAATACCACACCAAAAGACCTCCCAATTCAATAAAAGTCATAGATCTTGAAACGGACAAACACATACCCTAATCTTGCACCATATATGGTTCCAATCCAAAGAAGCTTGGAACTTTCCGTTCGACCCACAAACCCAAAAGGTTAAAACCCAAAAAAACGAAGTAAGACAAACCTGTTTACACCACTTGGCCAGTGCATTGAGGCGGAGCATCCGTTGTTGAGTCTTAAGGACATACTTGAGGAGGCTAACCTTCTTATCAGTATCAGAAAGCTCCGTCGTCTTAGCTTTTTCCACGAGCTCCTTGAGAGATAGAAACGATTCCTGTGTGGCTCGGCCAACCAAAGCGGAGAAATCTACAGTCTGTTGCCCTAATTCCGCCATCGCGAACAAATTAATAAAACCCCCACCACCCGATTCACAAACTTAGAAGATCCACAATTCGAAAATTTAGGGGTTTTTCTCCTCTGCTTCCCTTCGCCAAATCGCACAAAGCTTCCCCTTTTCCAGATACCCGGATTTGATTCAGACAATAGACCGAGTGAAAAGGGTTTAATTGAAGAGGGCTCGCAGGGAAGAGACTAAGGAAACGTTGAACGGAAGATGAAAAAAAAAAAAGATCGGCTGAAGCTTTTTAACAAAGAGGAAAAATATATTTTGTGTGGGGTCCCTCTTATTGTACACGTAAGTAAGATTTGTCCACGTAAGTAGGAAGTAACAATTAGTGAAAACAATTTGAGATTTTTGCATCTGAATTTTATTTTATTTTTATTTTTCAAACGAAGTAAAATAGTAAAGAACTAAACACAATCTTAGTGAGGCCTTCTCACTTGTCCAAATATAGTTTAAAGTAAGTTAGGCACCAAAACAAGAGCCAGCAAGAGTGTTTTATATATTCTTCAAACCCAATAGTCCAATACCAAAAGCCCATGGATTAATTAGTAATAAAAATTAACAAATAGAACTCAATAAACATTTTAGAACTCAATAAACATTATATATATCGAAATTTGTTTACATTTGTTTCTGTATGAAAAAAAAAAATGAAAAGAGGTGTGTGGCTGGAAGGACAGGGACAGGTTTGGATTTGGAAGACGTTGACGGCGTTAAGGCGATCCCATATATCCACTATTCATACATTTAATTTGATACTTGTCGAAGGCTGTGATGTCAATGGACGGTGGAACACAAGCATGAACTTCCACTGGGCCCAGCCCACACGAGGGTATCTATAATATAGGGTCGGTGTTTTCAGGCCCAGGTGGACCCATTTATCTTCTTGTCCTCATGGAACATTAAATGTATAAATATAGTCCTCCTAATAAACATCGATTCTTAATCATGTTTATTTACAATTATTTAATATGTTAATCGCTAATTTTCTTTTGACTTTAATATATATAATCCATTTAAATTTACAGACAAAAAAGAGCCACGGAGGAAGTATACAACGAAAACGCGATGGGACTTTAGTTTAGATTAAAAATAAATTTACATATATTTCTATTATTTTGTTGTCGGCTCATTATTATCAGAACTTATTAATCCTAGTGAAAATAGTATTGAAAAAGGCAAGCATAGCCATTGTGAATGGCGGGGCCCATGTAAAAGACAACGGAATCAAAACACATGTTTAAAACTGACAACTTTTGATTTATTTTCCGTCGGTGGGTCCCATAATGTCTTAGCTGTCTTTTTATTCCATTTTATGATAATACATTATATAATAAGAATACTATCATTATTTAAAAATAATTTTAAAAAACTATAATGAATGGTATTTAACATTGAAATGCAAAATAATTCTATTTTCTCTTTTTGGTGAATAAATTCGAAGCGAAAAGGAGAAAACTGTACCAACTTGGCCTTCGCACACTCGATTGGCCGCAATTATTCCGAGAAAAATGACGCCACTCATGACATCATTATCTCCCGACAATACTCTTTACGGTCTAACCAATCCCAGCATCCACTTGGCAACATCGTGTCCGTTCAAATAATAATCCTTAATGATTAATTTGATATATAATTTTAATTTTATACCACACACGATCCATTAATATTTAAGTCTTTATTTCAACACATTTCACAACCCTCTCTCCCCAAACGTTTTAGTTCCAAAAAAAAATTATCTAAAGAACAAAAAAAAACTTAGATAGAAACCGAAGAATCGCTCGTCTATTCGTTGCTAACTATTTGTCAAGAAATATGATTAATTTTGAGGCAACGGAGCTGAGGTTAGGGTTGCCGGGTGGGAATCACGGAGGAGACATGGCCGTGAAAAGTAATGGTAAAAGAGGATATTCTGAGACCGTTGATCTCAAACTTAATCTTTCATCGACGGCTATAGATTCAGTTTCTAAAGTTGATTTAGAGAACATGAAGGAAAAGATCGTAAAACCACCAGCCAAGTAAGAAACTAATTTCTCATCTCTATTTTAATTAATAATTATCTAGGAATACTTTATATTGCGCTTCTTTGCTTGAGTAGATAATTAGAGATCTTGAACTAATTGGAAAATAATTGTTTGTCAATAAATTCAAACCAATTAGATGAACACGACGCTTATTATTTCATTCGTTTCATATTTTCAACAATTTTACAAAGACCAACAATAATAATAATTATAATTATTATTATTATTATTATTATTATTAGTATAATAAACGTCATTCCTTAGCTGGGTTGAGTTGACAGGTGAGTGCTATATTTGAATTTGTTTGGTCGGGAAGAATTAAGAAAAATACAAAGCATAAGGAATCTTACCTTATCTACCACTAATAAATTAATGTTTGGACAACAACAGCCACCTAACATCCGACACGTGTAAAACTATTATGATTACTACAAATTTTATAATATAACAATTTTTAATTATTACATTTTTGAAAAATCTTTACGTAATTTCAGGGCACAAGTCGTGGGATGGCCACCTGTACGTTCTTTTCGCAAAAACGTCATGTCAGGCCCAAAGCCGACCACCGAAGAGGCCGTCGAAGGAGCCCATAAGACTTCAGGCAGCAGTGTAGCCACCTCATCCACCTCAGCTGGTTCCGTGGCTTACGTGAAGGTTAGCATGGACGGCGCACCATACCTTAGAAAAATTGACTTGAAACTTTACAAAACTTATCAAGATCTCTCCGATGCCTTAAGCAAAATGTTCAGCTCCTTTACCATAGGTAAATAAAAACACAATATTATATATCTACTACAAACCAAATTTTATCATATAAATATTTTAAATTTATTTTAATTTTTTATTGTTCAGGCAACTATGGACCACAAGGAATGAAAGATTTTATGAATGAGAGTAAATTGATTGATCTTTTGAACGGATCAGATTATGTTCCAACATATGAAGATAAAGATGGAGACTGGATGCTTGTAGGAGACGTACCATGGGCGTAAGTATTAATTATATATATATTTAAATTATATATTAATTTCTCATACTAATATTTATTTACGTTTCGTCTCTATTGTTTTTAGGATGTTTGTTGATTCATGCAAACGTATAAGAATAATGAAAGGATCAGAAGCAATTGGACTTGGTTAGTATTTATAATCAAGAATATAAAATTATGGGATTGAATTGAATTTTTCTTAAATACAAATTTCAATTTATTACAGCTCCAAGGGCATTAGAAAAGTGCAAGAACAGAAGCTGAGAGTTCTTGATGACATTTCTTATTATTACAAAAACAACGAAGAAATTAAGACCGTTTCGATCGCTCAAACCGAGAAAAACCAAACCGGCTCGAAACTACTGTTCCGAGCAGGGAGTTTGAGTATAATATTAATAAATAATTTTTATATTAGTTTTGTGATGTATTACAATTTTAAAATTTTAAACCGTTTTTGTTATATGTATTAATTATGTATATTTTGTTAGGTTGCATTTATTTTTGTTTAAAACAACTTTTGTTTTTACGCATTATTATGTTGTCTATATGGTGAGTGTCCGTAAGACATTTTGATGTGTTACTTTGACGTGTCATATTATTATTCACGTTTTTTGAATTTTCATGTTTTTTTCTCGCTTTGTAAAACTCATTATTTAATAAAGGAATTCGCTTATTTTATCCTAGTAACATTTAAAAATGGAGGTAAATCATAAATGACACGAAAATCAACAAAAAAAAAGAAGAGAGATGAAAAAACCAACGAACCCAAGATTCAGTTTTATTGATTTTCTTGAATTTTTACAATTATCATTGTTTTTATATTTTTTGGTGAAACATACTAGTATGAGAAACTTTAAATCGATCAAGGTAATATGGATGGTGAAAAGAGAGAAAGAGCATGTGGATAGTGTAGAGTTGTTGGGGGACAATATTTAATTTAATCTAAATAAATTAATAATGTATTTAATATGTATGCTCCATTATTGATGCTTTACGCTGTCATCTACATCCACCAATAATATTTGTTTTTATTTTTGTTATTTACATATCTAAATTCTTACAAATCTTATCTGTTTTTTATTCTTCTAAAATAAATATATTATCAATTTGATCGTGTTTGTATTATTGCACCAAAAACAAATACTAGTAACTTGGTTGTAAACTTAAAACAAATATTTTTAATTTTGGGATTACTTCAACAAAAAGGTTTTCCCAAAGTACTTTTTTAAATGTCTGCTTATAAAAATTACAAGATTAAGAGCTAAGCCTTAATCGTATGTAGTATATGCACATGGCCTTCATTCGAAAATTCTTTTTTTTTTTTTACTAGACTAGGTCACATTTATATTATGTTTCACTATAACAAGTCAAGAAGATGACAAAGAGTTTTATTGACTTATAAGGAGACGTGAATGGGAAATTCATTTCGGAGGTTTCAATGGGCTTTAAAAGAACTTATGGGCCTCATCAGTTTTTTGGTGCATTGATTAGTCAAATGATTGAATCCAAATGAGAGCGACTTTTATCTACCACGCTATTATTTTCTACAAACGGTTAGTTACAATTAGCCGCCTCTTATCATCATGACATCACCTGTATATAGCGATGTACAAATGTACACCACTTTATAACCTATTTTATTTTTATCAAAAAAAAAAAAACAGTCTAATTAATTTACATAGTTTCTCTAATTAAATGTGCATGAAATACCGTAAATATATGCACGTCATTGAATTAACGTACATAATGTGTATACCATATGGTTTTATACACGTTCTAGAGTTATCTCTAATGTATATTAATCAATATTATATATCAGGTGGCTATTATATAATTGCTTTAGTTACGGTGGCTATTATATAGATACATCCATTAGACCACCAAGAGGACAAAAACTGATCGATCATGAAGATGACGATCAAACTCAGCATAACCATCATACTATTATCACATGCGGTGGCTATTGTGGTCGGACAACAATGCGGCCGTCAAGCCGGTGGTCGGACTTGTCCAGGCAACATATGCTGCAGCCAATACGGCTACTGCGGCACCACGGCGGACTACTGTTCACCGGATAAGAACTGCCAGAGCAATTGTTGGGGTAGTGGCGGAGGGGAAAGCGCGTCAAACGTACGCGCCACCTACCATTACTATAATCCGGAGCAGAATAACTGGGATTTGAGAGCAGTGAGTGCTTATTGCTCAACGTGGGATGCTGATAAGCCGTACGCGTGGCGGAGCAAGTATGGTTGGACTGCTTTCTGTGGCCCGGCTGGACCTCGTGGTCAAGCTTCATGCGGCAAGTGCCTAAGGGTAAGCAAATAAGTTTTTGTCCGAACTTAGTGAAACTTGTCGTAATTTGGCTGATTTAACCGGTCAAAATAGTGGTTAACCGGTTGGTCTAAATGGATACAGGTGAGGAACACAAGGACAAACGCAGTAGTAACGGTGAGAATAGTGGACCAATGCGGCAATGGAGGATTGGATTTGGATGTGGCAATGTTCAATAGATTGGATACCGATGGTAATGGCTATAGACAAGGCCATCTCATCGTTGACTACCAATTTGTTGACTGTGGCAATGAACTCATTGAGAAGCCTGATTACAAAAATATCCTTGTTTCGGCCACTGATCGCGTTTGATTACTGTGTAATGATCTGCAAGGTCATGTGATCGGTCTACACAATAATAATTAACAATATAATAAAGACCTCTTTGTAGAGGGATATGTTTCGCTAATATCGAAAAGACTTCTTTGAATATTTGCGAATATAATTATATATCCAATAAATTACATATTATATCCAATAAACTAAATAAAGATAAGGGAATACTAATGCAACGTGGCATCAAGCAGGTGGTCTGGGTTATAAGGTTTGGTTAGACAAATACGCTAGAAACTGTATCAGAAGAAAAGTAAACCTAAAAACAATTAAGCATTAGTGAGTTCCATAAGTAATGATTTTGACAGAGATAGTTTTACGACATTCAACGATATGATAAGGTATTGGTTAATAAAAGTCATGGACCGGAACTTAAGTTGTACGGTTATATATATGACTATGAGTGGTGGTCTTAGCAAAGACGTGCACGTTTTGACTGAATGATGGTAACTTGGTCTTGTCTTTCCCCTATTTCTAGGGCATTCATTAATAAGGAAAGAAAAAAACAATATTGTCACAAAACAAAGTTAGAATTTTCCTTTTACTCACTAAAATATTTTTGTGCATAGCATAAATTTAGATATTTGATTTGAGTATCTCATCATAAGGAAATTATAACACGTTCTTATATGATTGATTGGACTATAAGATTGTTTTAAACTCAATTTTAATAGGATTTAAAAATTATTTTTTATTAAACCCCATAATCTCATATAACCGTATTTGCATTTACGTATAGTACATTTAATATTTTGTGATAATATTGTTGCAGTGTTAACATCCATGTTTATTAAACATGCTTAATGCATATTATTGAATTAACATATAATATAATTTATATATATACTGAACTTGCTAATTATTCCCATCAAATATAATTTTTAATACATTTTCAGCATTAATGCTTAAAATTGAAAAAACTTCAACCGCCATAGAACGTGAAACAAGGGCCTAGAAACGTCACACAAGAATAGTAAGTACATTGAATATTCAAATCAAAGGCAAAAAAAATCTACACAATGCTCCAAATTTTTTAGTTTTTTACTAGTCTAAAACTTGTCATTTCAAAGTATAAAATGTTCTATAAATAGAGTTTCATCCATTCTTTTATTATATGTCAAACACACAAATTTAAAAAGAAAGAAAAAACATCATAGAAAAATAATGTCAAGAGTTAACATATGCGTATTTGTGCTGCTATGTGCGTTTGCGTTCAAAGCAGCCGCTCAATCCGCGTCTAACGTAAGAGCAACTTACCATTACTATAATCCTGCACAAAACGGATGGGATCTTTACCGAGTAAGTGCCTACTGCTCGACTTGGGATGGGAACCAACCACTTGAGTGGCGCCAGAGGTATGGCTGGACAGCTTTCTGCGNATAAACGTTATGCATGTGTTACATGTATATGAATATACGTAATTAGCAATAAGCTAAAACAATTAAACGCAAACGCAGGTGACAAATACAGCGACAGGAACGCAAGCGACAGTGAGAATCGTGGATCAGTGTAGTAACGGTGGTTTGGACTTGGACGATGGTGTTTTCAAACAGCTTGATATTAACGGTCAGGGAAACGCTCGTGGACACTTAATAGTCAACTACGAGTTTGTCAACTGCTGAAGATCTTCAAGTTCATCTAAACGAAAACGATGTTCGCATAATATCTCCTTATCATTATTACCTATAATCGCTAATAATAAGAGAAAATAAATGTCTCAAGCTTTATCCTTCATAATGAAATATATAAACTATATAAAAATAAATTGTTTGGATTTTAATTACTTTTAGTTTAAGCTTAAATAACTAATTTTGGATAATAAAATAAATATCACGAGTTTAATCTTCTGTTGCCGAGATAAAAATCCAAAATTGTGTGTATTGTAACTCTTACGATAAATAAACAAGTCTGATGTTTTCACAAGGTTGTGTAATAAGTCTGATGTTCTCTCCAAGCTAGCTCTTATGATTTGGCGTTAATCTTATCTTTGCCATGAAACTTCCTTCCGGCATCAACAGCTTCCCTATAGAAGAAGAAAAAAAGCCATTAGCTATCATGAAAAACCGATAAAAAAACGAGTCATAAAGGGGTTTGAAACGAACCTGAAAGCATCAATGAGCTCTTTGCTTTCAGGGCTAAGCAATACTCCTTCATAAAATGCATTAGCTGCCTCGTCGAATCGCTGAAGATTCATCAGTAGCTCAGTCAGTTATATACAGTTTTCATGTTAAAGAAAAAAACTTTGTTTACCTGTAGCAAACGTAGAGCAGCACCTTCTCGGAAACACCCTTTAGGCCAATCAGGTTTTAGTTCTCTACAGGCTTTAGCATCAGTCAAAGCATGTTCAGCTTGTCCTAATAGTAACCAGCAGAGGCTTCGGTTTGAGAATAAAGTATGATCCGTCGGGTCAAAATCAATTGCCTATGTTCAAACCAAAATGCCACTTAATCAAACATAGACACATCTGGTTTAAGAAAAAAACTTAGTTTTAGTGTTGAATACTTGTGTGTAAGCGTCAATGGCCATCTGGTAATCCTTTCTGTAAAAAGCGTCTTGTCCTCTTGCTTTTGCTGCAGCAGCTTTTGCCTTTGCCTCTGGAGAGACCTGTGAAAGTGGTAATCTTCAAGCACTTTAGATAATTAAGAAAATCAAAGTAATGAAGTACCTCAGGAAGGTCTTTCTTGATCACAGCCTCTCCAGATTTCACTTTGTATGAGTTTTCATCCTGCTCCTGAAAATGTTAAAGAACTATTTCAGGTATCGAAACATTCTGAGTCTTAAAAACAAGGAGAGATCTGATATCACTACTTTGTTTGATTTCATGTGAGCAAGAACTCCATCTACTGTCCAGTCTGAAACAGAATCGGGTTTTGTTGTTAACGGGAAGAGGATCTCAACAACCTTTTTGTTGTCTCTAGCAGCCGCAACTTCTAATGGCCTATTGCCTTCCTGAAAATTTACACAAGAATTGTGTTCATATTAGATCAAATGAACAGTGAGAAAAAGCTTTCCAAGTTGATTTTACCTCGTCTTCACGATTAGGATCAGCCCCGGCTTTAAGTAAACAGTTAATTAACTCGAGGTTTCCAATATCAGCAGCAATGTGCAATGGAGTTGCACCACCAGCAAAAACATTAGCTTTGGCACCTGCCTGTAATTACATAAAAGAACATAATTTGACTTAAGATGTTTTGCAACAGACCCAAGGCAGCACTATAGATGAAGAAGATGTCAAACCTTGACTAACAACTCTAAACATGCTAAAGAACCAGCTGCCACTGCAGATAACAATGGCGTGATATTATCTTCAGTCTCAGTATTCGGCTGCAGAATCATCAGAAACATAAAACTTTTAGGTTTATAGGAAAGTATGGTTTTACATGGATAATATCAAAATAGAGAAATACAAAAAAGTTTACATCTGCATTGTGTTCTAACAAGACTTCCACAGCTTCTTTTTGATCGTGACCAGCAGCCCAGATCAATGGTGTTCCAGATTCACTTTGAGAATCAACAGGAACACCTCTTGAGAGCAATTCCTTTAGCAATTCGATTTCACCTAATAAATGTAACAGAGAAGGCATGTAAGTAAAACAGAACACTTCATGATCGCAAAAAAGTAAATAATAACCTGTTCCAGCTGCATGATGCAATGCTGTGGCTCCTAGTTCACTAGCTATATTAGGATCTGCTCCGTGCTCTAAAAGATACTTTGATGTTTCAATCTGTCCTTGTCTCGCAGCATGAACAAGTGGAGTATCACCTTGAAAATCATAACAATCTCACAGGTTCAAGTTTCGAATTACCAAAATAGAAAAATTCTGCAACTGTAAACTACAAGGAAACACGAACCAGCTTCATCTTTTGTATCAGCATTGAGTTTTAGCTCTTCCAATAGATATCTGCATATTTCAGTTTGTCCTTCCCTTGCAGCGAAATGAAGCGCACCACGTTTATTTGCGTCTTTGATACTCTCCACAGTTGTTGTTAAGCCTTTACCTTCATCAAGCTGCTTAGCAACATCTGCTTAGAGAAGACAGATTATTGCTTAAGGAACATTGAGAAACAACACAAGTAATTAAAGATAAAGAACTCACTCTTAAGGAATTCAAGATTTCCAGTGCAAGCTGCGTTTAGGAATTGCTGAACTTTCTCCCTCGCTAGTGTAACAATTCAAGAGGAAGAAAAAAAAAGTTAGAGATCTAAATTAACTTAAATTTTCAGTTAGTATTAGATCTTTTGAAGTTCCAGCTATGGCCACAGCAGCAGCAAAGAAAAAAACGAATTTTTTTCATCAGATCAATTAGATTAAAGAAAAGTAACAGAACCCAGCAAGGAATCTCGAATTCATAAGCATTTAAAGACACATAGAAGCAGGGAGAGAGCAGACCTGCAAGAGCAGTAGAAGCATCAGAAGCCATGGCAGATACTAAGTTGTAGCTTGTTTTTCGGATAAGCTAAGCAAACTTGGAAGTGGGTTTGAATATCGGAGTTAGTTCCGTACGTCAATACACGAGTTTGTGACTGATTATCAGAAATCTGAGTGTGCTCGTCGGAGGCTTCTAGGTTTTAAGAAGATTCTTGAGAGTTCTTTTTTTGTAATCTTTCAATAAATTTGAATTTTACACCCTTATATTGTTCACCTATTACTAAACACATCCCAATAATTTATTTGTACAAATATACCCCATTTGTTAAATCTCGTCCTATTATGTTAACGTTAGATGGAAACTGTTTTTTTTTATTGGCTTTAAAATCAATAACAGAAAAGGTTCAAAAGATTTATTCATTTTATTACCCAATCCAAGACCATATTGTAATCTTCTTGTGTACAAACAATTCAAGACATTTTTTCTGTTCTTTTCAGATTGTGTTCTCTTTACACAAAGTATATACATAGCCATCTTCTTCTTCTTTTTTTTTACAAAATTTTCTCTGTTTTCTTTCATTGTCTTGTCTCTTCAGAATCCTAATCATAAAGGATTATTTTCTTCTTGATCTCTCAGCTTACAATCACATACATACTCATTAATGAGACTGCATCACAGAACATGCAACTGCTTGTGCCCAATGTCTCAATCTCTGTTTCACTTGTTGAGGATTGTCTCCTGCAAACAAACAAAACATCAATAAATCACTATGGTTTTGTTATTATATCAAAAACTAAACACCTAGAAAAAAACATCTTGTACCTGAGAATAAGATCTTCAACGAATCTGAATCATTTTTCTTAGGGCTACAAGGTATACTGTTAGAGAAAACTGATGCAGATGAGGTGCTGCTAGGTGAAGGGAGAGGCGAGATCTGACGATTTACAGCAAAGTAAAGATCAAGAGCTGGTAATGTATTACATAACTTTTGTCCACCTTCTTCATTGAAACCAAAACCAAGCTCAATCGATCCTTTTAGCTCGTTTAAATCTTCATCTGTTAGTTTTTTCTTTTCGGCAAGATTGTCTGAAACATCTTTATGAAGCAAATTCTTTTCTTGAATCATTATCACTTGACGTCTTCTTCTTTCCCAAGCAATGTCTCGTGGCGTCTCACGCAAAGATAATTGTTTTGATAAACGTTGTTTTGGTTTTTGTGAACCTAATGGTGTTGTTGCTGCTGATCTGACCTCAGAAATCACCGGTTTTGGGATTGGCAATGTAAGACCTTCTCTTCTTCTCACCATTTTTTATATTTTTTTTTCACTTACAATGTAAGAACAAGAAACTATTACGTGTTTATGAAAGAGATGGCTTATGGATATACAAACTAGGGTTTTTTTTAGAGATTATGAAAGCTTTGTGCTTTGAATATTGTATGTATGTTCTTTGTGTGATGGCCGCGTGCGAACATATTACGCGCGGCCAANTCTTTTTGTTTTGTTTCTCTTGCTGGATTTTGTCCAACCCGACCAAATAAAAATTGAAGAAACTCGAGGTGCTTTAATGGAGGATGAGAAAATAGTTTCCACCATTGATCGATGTCAAAAAGCTATTTTTGTATTGTTTAAATTTGATGATTGACTTAACCATATATTTAGGGACTTACTTTGTTTAGATCTTTGACCATTCCAAGAACAGAGGTTCAAACATTATAGTTATATACCAGTCTTCTTTCAAGTAAAAATTTAGAATTTTTTTTTATATATAAATTTTTGCTAACAATATTAGACAGTTTTATGAGTTTCTATATTTGGATTATATGAATTAATGTTATCGTGAATAAATTTTTTAAAAAGTTTAATGTACATTTGGATCATTCTCACCATAATATTACATGAATTTGTCTGTTGTAATCTTTGTCCGATGATATATGAAAAATGGAAATAATAGTTCAGGTCGGTTAACGGCTCAAACCGAAATTAATTAATTTTCCAATTTTGCCCTTATAGAAAAATGGAAACAACATCCACTATAAAAGCGAGCGATATCATATAACCCTAACTAGACTGTTCGACTTCGATCAGACGTTTTAAAAAATAAAATAAAAGCCTTTGATTTCATGAAACTCTGTTTCTTCCCAAAACACAGTTAGCGAATCTCTCCTACTCCTTTTCTCCTCGCCGTCTAATCGCCATTTGTTTCTCCGTTCAATTTCTTCTTCATCGTCAACTGTTTCTTACTCCGAGTGAAAACAATGGCTTACGGTGGTCCTTCCATGAATCCACCGGCTATGAGTGGCGCAGTTTCGTTGTCTGGTAATCTTAAGCAGGTGAAATTAGAGAGAGAAAGTGAACTCAGGATCGAAGTTTCTGACGAGCCTCTTAGACTCCGAGTGGTGAATGGGACGGCTGAGATTTTTGGCTCTGAACTACCTCCTGAAATCTGGCGTAGCTTCCCTCCTCGCCTGAAATTTGCGGTATGTTTTCTTGGGTAACAACATTTGGTTTCTATTGTTAGTATAAGTTAACAAGCCTTTCTTGATTTAGTTTCTGTTGTGTTTATATTTCTCAGTTCGGTTCTTAAGTTTGCTATCGAATTGAATTCAAAGACTATAGCTTTATGTAGTAAAAATTGAAACTTTTTTGGTGATATAGTCTCTTCTAGGATATATGTGATTCTGCAAAGTTTCTCTCTTTTTTTTCTCCTTTTGGTAATGAATTCGTTAAAGTTGTTCGGAAATTGTGAGTTTACCCCCTCTTGTGTATTTTGATTATGTCAGGTTTTCACTTGGTATGGAGCAACAATTGAGATGGATGGTGTCACGGAAACTGACTATACAGCTGATGAGGTAGGGTTCTTGTTTCATTCCCAAGCTTCCTTAAGATATTTAGAATAAGATTTGTTTGCTAATAACTTTTCGGTTTCTAGACACCGATGGTTAGCTACATTAATGTGCACGCCATACTTGATGCAAGGAGACATTTAGCCAAAGCTTCCTCGTCTAGTGATCCAGAATCGTCTCAGGTAATTTTCTTCAATCATCACTTTGTTGTACGTGTTCTATGTTAGCAATTTATAATACTTGGTTCTTAACTATTTGTTTAATATAGGGACCTCGAGTTATTGTAGTAGGGCCTACAGATTCCGGGAAGAGCACATTGACAAGGATGCTTCTTAGTTGGGCAGCTAAACAAGGATGGAAACCTACTTTTGTAGACCTTGATATTGGCCAAGGCTCGATTACAGTACCAGGATCTATTGCTGCTACCCCTATTGAATTGCCTCTGGATCCAGTTGAAGGGTTACCTCTTGATATGGCACTTGTGTACTACTTCGGCCACATAACACCGAGGTAGGTGATTTGCACATTTCTCTTCCCTATCATTCACAAGTTATTTACTCCCAAGAATAATTTTTTTATTGTACTCTTTCAGTAAAAATGTTGAACTCTATAAAACTTTGGTGAACGAGCTTGCTCAAGTGTTGGAGAGACAGTATACCGGAAACCCGGAATCTCGAGCTGCTGGAATGGTGATTAACACAATGGGTTGGATCGAGGGTACTGGTTATAAGGTAAAAGTTAGCTCTTTTTTAGCTTTTAGCGTATTTTTTTCGTTGTGCAGCCATTTGGTAAGTGAATAAGATATGTGTTTGTTATGCAGCTTCTTCTCCATGCAATAGACACATTCAAGGCCACAGTTGTACTTGTACTGGGTCAGGAAAAACTCTTCAGCATGCTTAAAGATGTGCTGAAAAGTAAGAGTAATGTTGATGTTGTGAAACTTCACAAGTCTGGTGGAGTTGTGGCTAGAGACCGTGAAGTCCGTGAAAGATCAAGGGATTCTAGGATTCAGGTACTCTTTTAAATAACCATTTTTCATGCTTTTAGAGTCGGAATTTAGAACTAAGAAACTTATTTTTCCAGGAATATTTTTATGGTTTATCAAAAGAACTCTCTCCATATGCGAATACATCGAGTTTCAGTGATCTGCAAGTGTTCCGTATTGGTGGTGGACCACAAGCTCCAAGATCAGCTCTTCCAATCGGGTCTGTCCCGGTTTCTAACCCGTTGAGAGTAACGCCTGTAAATATAGATGATCATCTGCTGCATTCTGTACTTGCTGTCTCATACGCAGAAGAACCAGAACTCATCGTCTCAAGGTAGTAATCTCTCTAAAAGTTCTGGCTGTTTCAAAAAATGAAAAGCTTTTGTTTTCGTTTTAGTACTCGCGTTGTTGATGTTTCTCTTTTTTTACTTTCTCTTGTTTTATTTTGATGCAGCAATGTTTCTGGGTTTGTGTATGTAACGGAAGTTGATGTGATGAGGAAGAAGATAACATATTTAGCACCATCGCCTGGGACATTACCTAGCAAATTCTTGGTGGCTGGATCTTTGACTTGGCTTGAGTCAAGATGATTTTAAGTTTTAGAGAAGAGAGAGGCATGTTTATTGCTTGGAGCTCGATCATGTAACTTTAATTACAAATATTCTTACAGCTCTGAGTTATAAAGATGATTGTTGTGGATTATTAGATGGTTTTTCTTTGTAATTTGAGATTATGAAGTGGGAAAATGAGAAAATAATGTTGATGTTTAGTGCGTAAGTTCTACTTTTTGATTCAGTATATTCAAATTTTGATGTGTTTTAGAACTTTTCTCTTAATTCTGTTTTTTATAGAGGGGTGAATATCAATTTGTTTTATGATTCTCCTCGCAAAGTAAATTTGAAAAAAATGAATGAACCGTTGTAAACGTTTAAAATGTCATAAACAAAAGGCAAACAAATCTCACAAGATT
Organism: Leavenworthia alabamica; assembly: GCA_000411055.1. Classification (NCBI taxonomy): domain Eukaryota; kingdom Viridiplantae; phylum Streptophyta; class Magnoliopsida; order Brassicales; family Brassicaceae; genus Leavenworthia; species Leavenworthia alabamica. The sequence goes on from KE157156.1 coordinate 135,557, forward strand.
TAAATGTGAATGCGCTATAAGATATTGTACTCTTTAATAGCCTCAAATCGTAACCCTACACATTAAATACAGAAAATCCTAATCATTTGACTGATTATTTATTAGATAAAGTTTCACTTATCATTGTGAAGGATCATAAAACAAGAATAAGAAAAAATAAATAATTGGTAAGAAAAAAAGAGAGAGTCATTAGTCAACAATCGTGTTAGAGAGAGGACCAGAAGGGACAAGAGACGTGTCGAAATATGTACCGTTACGTGTTCTGACTCCATATCTCAAGGAGACACATGTGGGCCCAATACGTTGAAAAAGTGAAATACTAGGCGTAAATATATTTTTTATTAAAGATTTTATATTTTTTCTTTGTCAATTGTTCATTTATAAGAGATAATACGTTCTTTTTAGTAGGAAAATATTAATTTCGAAAATTACTTTGGAAATTTTTTAACAATATTAATATAGTACAATAATTTATTGGTCAATGTACAAGATTCATTTAAAAAAAAAAAAAAATTTCATTTTAAATGAAAAAAAGCAAGTGTGAACACTAGTCAATCATATCTCACACTCTTTAACTTTTTATTTTATTTTACTCTCGGGATTACTTTTAAAGATATTCGTAATTAATTACAGCTTTTGCTTTTAAAAGTTATCCGAATATTAAGACTTTAAGATACATTATCTAATTATATATATACATTATGAAAGAAATTGATACGATATATATGATTTTAATGTGTACGAAGATTAGTAGGTGCAAATTAGGTCCAATTGTAGGACCCACCTCAAAGGCGCTTTGTTTTTTTTTTTCATATCCTCTGAAACTGCGACGACCACCGGCTTCTCTGTTCTGAGGTTCTCTCTACTGTTTTCCACTCTTGTGATTCTATTTTTGTCTTCGTTTCATTTTTCCCAGATATTGCTGTAGATGTAATAAACTGGTATCCTTGAGATGTGATTAAAACGAAGGAAAAAATGGAAATAAAAGGCTTTTGTAATTGATAATTTAAACATAATGGTGGGGGAATGTGTTTAAGTAAAAGCGAGTCTAATCTCTTCCCCACCCACAAAGTAGAGAAAGCAAAAGTCATAAGTCTCTTTGATAACTTTTTTTAAAACATCTCTCTCTCTCACAAGTCACTAAGAAACAAACAAGACAAATCTTTTTCTTTATTTTATCCTCAAATTCTTATCTGATTTTCGTATCTGACCTAAATTTATCCTAATGGCTTCTGGGTTTTCATAAAAGATCTCATTTTTTTTTTCTCTTTTAGGGATTTTCTTTCCTTTTATCTCATCAGTCATCTTTTAGCTCTCGAATTGTGGGATTATCCGTTTTTTTTACTTAGCACTCTTCCTTGAAGTGATTTAGAGGAACTCATGGTGGTTGGTTTCTTCCTAGGGTTCTTAGGGATTGAGTTCCATGCCCCTTGGATTTGATATAGTTAGCTTTACTGTGCCTTCTTTTTGATGTCTTATTGAATTTGGATTCCCTGGGATTTTTGAATTTGACATCTTTTGTTTTAGCTTGCAAGTTCTGTCTTTGTAAGGCTTTTTTAGTGATTCTCTTGGATTTGGAGAGATTTGGGTGTTGTTAATTGATTGAGTTTGTGAATTGAAAAATTAGGGTTTTTTTGGTTTGTTCTCTGATCTGAAGCTTGAGTAGAAGAAAAAAATGGAAGAAGTTGAAGCTGCTAACAAATCAGCTATACAAAGTTGTCATGGAGTCTTAAACCTCTTGTCACAACAAACCAATGATCCTAAATCTCTCCTGGTTGAAACAAAAGAAGCAGTGTCCAAATTCAAGAGAGTTTCCTCTCTATTAAGCAAAGGGTTAGGTCATGGAAAATTCAGGAGTATCAACAAGTTTAGGTCATCTTTTCCTCAACACATCTTCTTAGAGAGTCCTATTTGTTGTGGTTATGATATAAGTAGTGATTACACTCAAGTTCTTGCACCTGAGCCACTTCAGATGGTTCCAGCTTCTCTTCTTTATGATGACATTAAACCAAAACACCAATTGGGTCATCCTCCTTTGATGCTTAGCCATAAAATGTGTGTTGACAAGTCGTTTCTGGAGTTAAAGCCACCGTCTTTTCGTGCTCCATATCAGTTAATCCACAACCACCAGCAAATAGCTTACTCTAGGAGCAATAGTGGTGTAAACCTTAAGTTTGATGGATCTGGTAGTAGTTGCTATACTCCAAGTGTATCAAACGGATCAAGATCATTTGTATCATCTCTTAGTATGGATGCTAGTGTAGCAGACTACGATAGGAACTCATTCCATCTAACTGGATTATCCCGTGGATCTGACCATATATCACAACATCCCCGGAAAATGTGCTCTGGTAGTATGAAATGTGGAAGCCGAAGCAAATGTCATTGTTCCAAGAAAAGGTTTGTCTTGCGGCAATGTGAATATCCTTTATATGTTTTTGTATCTCTTTGTAAATGTTCAGTCTTTGACAGGAAACTGAGAGTGAAAAGATCGATCAAGGTACCTGCAATTAGTAACAAGATTGCGGATATTCCTCCAGATGAGTATTCATGGAGGAAGTATGGGCAGAAACCGATAAAGGGATCACCACATCCACGGTTTGTATATGTTGGTGGAAGAATCCTTTAAAGTTATGTCGATTTGATATAGTTTTCTCTGTTTTTTATGTTTTCAGGGGATACTATAAATGCAGCAGTGTGAGAGGTTGTCCAGCAAGGAAGCATGTGGAGCGATGTATTGATGAAACTTCGATGTTAATTGTAACTTACGAAGGTGAGCATAACCATTCAAGAATATTGTCATCTCAATCAGCTCATACTTGATGAGAATATCGTCTTTTACTTATCTACTCTGATTTGAAGAGCAAATGAATTAGAGATTCAAGAAACTGGTCTTTGTCATAGCTTTGATTTGTAATTGTATATTCCAGTTTAACTTGAGTTCTAAGAGAGAACTTGTGGACTCGGATTATGTGGCTGTACAAAGAACCATCAACAATTTGGCTTCGGCCGAGCTTTTTCTTATATTATTTAGCTATCTTTCAAGTGTAGTTCACCTGATGACTAAAATGCTCCTCCGACATAAAAACTTGTGACTCCTCTTCCGACATAACTTCATAGTCTCTTACGTGTTGTTTACGTATGGTCATGCACAAGACTTTATATAGATTATTAACTGGATCACTTCCAAAAATGGACAATATGTCTTTTCTTCTAGTTTTGAGTCTAGGTTAAGATATGAATTGACTGGTACTAGGGTTTCCAATAATAGCCTTACTACCATTTCAGCCAAAGATCAAGCCGCGGCTGAGTGTAACTGACCCTACGATGAAGACGTATCCTCTTCAGAGTAATCGTACCTTACCTAGCCCTTCTGAAATAATAGCTTTCTTCTCGTTTCCTAGAACCATCGCCATTCTCAGTTCCGCTCACTGTTCCCTAACTTCCCTTAAACCTAATTTCTTTTACTCTTAAATAAGCCTGACACGAGTAACCGTACCTGAAGATTAAATCTAAACCGATCTAAAATTACTTGAACCGGACTTGATTCGAACTATAAGAATATCCTACTGAACTGAAATTGGAGTTATTTCAAGTATTATTTTGGATTAATTTGTATAATTTTGAGTAATTAGTACCCGAGCAGAACCATAAACCAATGAGTATTCAGATAATTATTGGTTCTTTAAAAATTTATCATGAATCCGAATTACTCTAACCGAACTTGAACCAAAAAATAAGAATAATGAATATAATCTCTAACCCTAAAATCAATCTCCTCTTTTAACAATGGAAACCTTTTAACAATGTTGCATTCAGACTCGTACAATGGAAAATACACTTTCTATTGATTTTTGAAGAGGCCTGAACAAAACTTTCGTAACTAGACAGATTCAGCTTCTTCTTGCTATTTCTGTTTCATATAGAACATCTCAAATCGGTCTACAATGAAAGCTGAACAAGGTAGAGTCTGTAACCGAAACTGAAGTCACTGTAAGCTTTACAAAACTACTCTGCATCAATGTGTTTTACTTCTTCCTCAAGTAACGTTCGACTGATTGATGTATTCACAGAAGTTGATATGTTTTAGCTTCTTCCTCTTCTCCCACCGGTGTTAAACCAGGAAACTGCCCAATATCATGGCCAGCAAGAGGACTTAACCTGTCTTGTAAACCGATTGCAAACTCTTCCGGGTTAGCCTCACCTTTCTGCAGGAAATCCGCAATCTGCAAGGGAAAAAACACAGAGAAGCAAAATAACAAAAGATTTGTTATCTTTTCTTCTGCAATCCGCGTATTAAAACAAGAACATAAACTTTTTAAGAAGAGTCATCGGAAGCTTCTTACATGGTTTCCTAGGGATTCACCACTTAAAGCTGCAGATTCTAAGTTAGAACCGAGAAGCCAGTCACCGCATATACCAAAACGGCCTTGAGGATCAAATATACATGGAACTGCAGGAGTGTTCTTCGGAAGGGCTGCTCCCCTGTCAAAGAATATTAAATGACTCACACAAATTTTCATATGTTTTAGCATTTTTAATACATCTTTTACTTACCATAGCTGCAGCTTTGTATACACTGGTTTAGGAAGAGAGCCTTCAGGCAAGCCCAACGCGATTTCCACACCTTGAAGCATACCAGCTCTAACTTTCTCTGCCGTGACTGTTGGGATATTTTCCTAAGAAGAAAGAAACTATTTGATTTCTTCACATTTTGAAATTTATGTTGTAAGCTTTCAAGAGAGAGAGAGATAGATAGTAACCTGAGGAACTTTGTTTTGTTTTCCGTATGATGCAGTACTGAAGAAAGTCCAGCAGTGAGGAGATCCGCCATTTCCAGATTTCATAAGCTTAGCTGAGTTATTACCCATCCAAGACAATGATTCTACTCCTTTCACAAAGGCTCCCTCAAAGTTTACTGTGGGAAGAGGATCATCAAAAGCTGCTAATAGTGCCCATATGGAACTCAGATCCAGTTTCTAATAGATCAAAATATAATTTTATAAGTACCAGAAAGATTCATAGATCTAAATATTGTCTTAGCTTAGTTTTAGTATCTACCTTCATCTGTTTAGCAACCAAGGGCAAGCCTGATGCTGAAAGCAAGCGATTCGCACATTTACCTGAAACAAAATGGTGAAGAAGATATAACAAAGCATCTGAAGCGATTAAGAGAGATATCGATAAGGCTTTCTTACCATTATGAGCAATGACTATGACATCAAACTGACCACGAGGTGTTCCATTCTCACTTAAATGCCACATCCCATTAAGTGGTTCCAACTTACTGATCCAACAAGGCCTCACCAAATTCACCATTTCCCTCTGCAACAAATCAACAAGCATTACTTACTTCAGCTCATAAAGACTCAATTTTGGTTGTTGTTGCAGATAAATAACATATCACACCTCTAATAGCAAAGAATCAGCAAGAGATCGCATGCCATTAGCAGCAATGTATCTAGGAGGTGATGATGGAGAAAACTGTGAGAAGCTACCACCAATTTCAAGCTCTCCTACAACACCATTCCATTCTCGAACAAGTCCTTTCTCCAACCACCCATCAACCAATTTAATAAACCGAGAATCATTAGCAGTAAAGAATTGAGCAGCGTGATCAAATATCAGTCCTTGTGGTTCAATAATCCTTGTTCCAAGCCTTCCCCCTAACCCATGTATCCCCTGTATAAGTGACACCAACACAACACAAGAAAAATCTTACTAATTTGATTCAATTACCAAAAAGAAAGCTTGGATTTTGAAGTTAAATTAGAAGAGACAAAAACACTTAGAAACCATATAAATGTTCACATTATTCATTCTCATATACTTTAAATTTAGATTAGAAAGGAGCAAAATTGAAGAACCGTATCAAAAACTGTGGATTGGACGCCACGAGCTTCCAGGTTCAATGCGCAGACTAAACCAGCCATACCGCCACCGATAATAGCCACGTGGGGGTCATCAGATATTCGGGCAGTGAAAGTAACTTGTTCTTGTAAGAATGATTTTTTGAGGATTGACCTTCTAGAAGTTCCATACTTGGAGGAGGAATTTCTTCGTTTCTGGAAATTAGGGTTTCTGCTGCTGGGGTTTGACTTCCCTGTGTTCTTTTGTGATTCGCATCTTGTAATTATTTTTCTAGTGGTAGATAAGTAGTCAGGGCTTCTGGGTTTTGATATGGTTTTAAGTTTCAGAGGTTGAAGAAATGAAGAAGAAAGAGGGATTAAAGAAGTGGCCATTGTTGAATTTTTTGGAGGGAGGCAAAGATAATATGCTCTGTTCTTCACAACTGAGAATTATCCGTTATCTCAGATTCTGAAATTACTGTTTTAACCCTCATTTTGTTTTCTTTTTTATTTATTTTGTTTTAATCTAATATGACGACATTTGATTAAGAAAACGAAACTATACGTCATGATGATGAATATTATTGAAACTATTCTATTGTGATGCAACAATTATAAGTACTTTAAATCCAACAACATTCAAATATACAAATTTTAACATTAGGAGTTCTTCAACATTCAACATAAAGTTTTTTTTTCATGTTAAAAACTTAAAATTAAAACCAAGACAGAAAGTTACATTTTGAGCCAAACATAAACCGGTAATAACTGAAAAAAACACAGTCTTTGTTTTGATTTAAATTTTCTCCGGTAAGATCAATTTCAAGCCTCACACGCTTCTTCAGAGCACTCATTAACCGGTTTCAATCCAGATTTAGCCTTGCCAGATCTAACACGAGGGCTGTCTTGGGAGGCATTGGTGTTTTTGTTCTTGGAATCGTCTTTATGAACTGTTCCAGTGCTGTGTCGATTCCGGTTAGAAACTGTTCTCGGAATTTCTTCACGGGAAGATGAGCTAATTGCGTCACTGCAGCTTTTTCTCCGAGAAAGAATGAGTTTTGGAGACTTGGGACGCGTCAAAGGAAGCTACAAAGATTATATAAAACTACTGTCACAAGAACAATGCTGAGCTCTGAACAAAGAGAGAGCTTTGGTTCGAAATATATACCTTCTTGAGCTCAGGTTTAGTAGGAGGAGCCTCATAGTAAAAGTTGGGAACAGGTTTAGCCTTGAACTTGAGATTCTTTCTAAGTTGTTTCAATGCTGCTTCTTGTTCTTCCTGTAAAAACCATTGTTATCAATAAGGTTTTCGATTTAAAATCCGAAAAGAAAAACTCTCTGCACTTTACCTTTTGCCTCTGTTCAAGCTCGTTCCTTTCGGCTTCAAGTGCTTGGTTTCTCTCTTCAAGCTTTTGGTAATACTACACCACACATTCCCAACAAAAGATCAATCAATAAACAGAACAATAGTGTATAACGATTATGTTTCTGATTATGAATTTGAAGTTGAATTTTGTTGGCTTTGCTAACCTCCTTGCGTTTCTCAGCACGTTGAGCACTCCTAAACGTTGGAGCACTTCCATAAGTCCCTCCAGACTTAGTCATCCTCATTGAAGTTGCCACACTGTTGTAGATCTCGTTAAGGAAACATTAAACTGTTTTGTAAAGCAATGCGTACATAAGTACATCAAAGTATTAAAATGTTATAGAAGTTAGTAAAGGATACGAAGAAGCAATGGAGCAATTATCATCATCATCGATATGCTTCTTGTTCTCAGGTTGCAATGGCTTCTTCACTACGAGAAGAGAGGACTCATGCTGCAAAAAAACATAAAAAACTTCAGGCCTCAATCTTAAACACCTCTCCTATCAAGATCAAGATCATCTCAAAGTTAGTTTTTACCTTTGAAACTTTTAGATTTCCATTACGGATTTTAGGAGTTGCAAGTTTCTCAACATTTGGTGTATTATCAGAAAGAGACTTATCATCTGTACATTCCTTGACATCAAATTCCTCCTCAGACTCATCTGCAGCTATCTTAGGAGAAACATGAACTCTACCGTTTAAAACGTCAGCGTTTAGGTCCATAAGCACCTCACCAACTTCTCTTCCCATACCACTGCATTTATCACCCACAACACAAAATCAAAACAAATAGATCCAATTCAATTTACACCCTAGCGAGAAGAAAAAAATCTCATTTTTAAAACCAAGTTTAAAGCTTTTTATTTCAGTTTACATATTGAAGTTAGAGAACATTCTCGATTCAGAAAATAACAATTCAAAAGTGAAACCAACACGTATAAACAACCCAGCTGAAGAAAAAGTCAAAATTTTCATAAACAAATATATATCCAAATGAGAATTACTGGGGAATAAAGAATGATAATTGTTGTGAATAATTTACATAACAAAAACAGAAGATAATGATTTAAAAAATGCGAAAGAAATTGTGGTTACGACGAGTTTTGAAGGATCTAGGAAGGATTCTTGTGCACCACCTCTGTTTCCTCTCTCCAATGGCCCGTGAGAATTTTGCAGACAAAATTGAAATGAATGTCTTTTTCTTACCAAAGTTGTCTCCCCTCTCCAGAGAGAGACAACAAAGAAAATAAATTTGTGTTTTTTTTTTGATTTTTTTGGAATTGTGTTTGATTTGTTAAGCTGTTGGTTTATTTATTGGGGACTTTTCAAAAATTTAATATAATTTATTTTTATTTTCATTTTCTATTTCATGTCGTTTACTTTTATTTTGGATTTTCTTGGCGCTTTACCTCACTTTGGTTTTCTCGGTCGACTAGTATATATTTTATGATTATTTATTCTTCATTTTTAAGTCAAGATTTGAAATATATAAATAGTGTTATATAAAAGTATATTATAATAATATCATTATATCTCCAAGGAATTTATCATAGTAAATTTGAGAAATCTAAATTGTAAATGACAATATACATTCAACTTATTATCACAGCAATTATTTGGCTTAGCAGTATCTTAGAAGTAAATTCAAACTAATCAAATAATCATCAATGTGACAAACACCTCATTTAAAAGTAACCATAAATACCAAAATGATACTAAGTAGCTCATTTAATAATCCACCTCTCGACTAACGTGATACCACTCTTAAATATCACACCATTTTTATTCTTTTCAAATATGTATTTATATGTCTATATTTAACACATTATTAAATAATAAACATTTAAAGTGCTAGAACAATGTAATGTATTTTTATTATACGTATATTTTGCAATATAGAAGAAAACAATAATATTTAGAAATACTTCCTGCCTTTTCGAGTTTAAAACTAGAGAGTAATTTTACTTTCCCTCGTTACTCTGTTTAAATTTGCAGCTTTTTGATGTATCTTTTTCAAATACTATATTATATACGAATAATACAAATCGAGCTGTTGAATTTTCACTAAATTCAAAATTTGAAAAGGAAAAAAATAATTGTTCAATCTAAAGTTATGAATTATATATTTTTCATAGACTCATAGTTTTTCTACTAACCATAAAAAAAAAAATCAAATTTATAATAATAACGAAATTGATATGATATTTGCTACATATTTTACATATTATCGTTTGGGCTTCTCATAAATTAAACTCAAAAAGTCTAATTACAACCCAAAATGAAAATAAAAGGAAATAAAATTACTAGCAACTTTTATTTGAAAAAAACAGTGGTACCCATTTTGAATAACGTAGGACCCACGTTGCATTGGATAACGTAGGACCCATGTCGCAACTCAAAATAAATAAATAAATAAAGTCTTCATCCCTTGGCGGCAAAATTCTTTATAGCAAAACCAAAAATCAAAATGCAAATCGGTCGGTTGGTCCAACATATGGTCCCAATTAAGATATTGTTTGTGAAAATGCTTATTTGCACGAGATTGGTCATTGTATTTTGTATATTATATAATAATACACAGAGAACATAGTATATATGCAGTCCAACATATATGATTTGATGATAGTTCCTAGTAGTGCTACTGAACATTCGGATTAATCGGGTTATTCGATAATCGGGTTATTTAAAATTTTAAAGTTTATTAAAAAAAAGCGAAAACAAAATTTCAGATTAATCAGTTCGATTCAAGGTTTAATTGGATCAGATCAATGTAAAAAAAATTCGGATTAATCGGATGAAAAATTTTATTTAATCGATTTATTATATTAAAATTATATAATTTTACTTCAAAAATTAAATTTTAATCCGAATAAATCGAATAAATTAATTATTTTAAACCGATCCGATCCGATCCGAAATCTGAATTAAAAATAAAATTATATCAATTAATTTATTCACCTATATTCAATTAATCCGAATGCGATTTATTTTAAATTTTGCAGATCCAATCCGAATAATGTGATCCGTGTGCCCAATCCTAGTCCGTAGTATCAAATTGAGAAACTGTATTTGTAACAGATACCTCTCAATTGTCAAATCAAAAATTTAATATCACAAAAAAAAAAAAGAAATTGATTTATAGTATATTTTATTAGCAGGCCCATTTATGTAAGTAATACTTCCAAGCCCATTTAAATTTATAAAGGCGCAACCACAAAATATCTTTGAGTGGGTAATTTCGTCATTTCCAATGCTCAAAGCGAGATTAACCAATCCGTCTTTCGCTCTTACTAGGTCAACAAACCGCTCGAAGACGAACACGTGTCACGTTTTAGTTGGTTTTACTTGAAGCATCTAGTGCTATATAAATGCAGTTAAGCCTCACAACGGTTTTCTAATTCCTCAAGTAACTACCCTTAAACGATCAGAGAACTTTTCCCGCTAGCGATAGAGAGAGAGATAAGAAAAGTTACGCAGAGAGACTGAAGTGTGATCGAAGATGGCGATGGAAGTAGCAACACCGGCTCCGGCACCAATCCCAGCAGAGAGGAACATTGTTCTCGCCTCGGCAACGGCGGCCTCTGTCGAGACTCACAAGAAGAACAGGATCCAAGTCTCTAACACCAAGAAACCGTTGTTCTTCTACGTTAACCTCGCCAAGGTACGTCAATTACTTGATCGGAACGATAATTTCTCACTGGATCTACGGTTTTTTCAGATCAGATGATCTTGTTTACTGTAGTGGAGAGAGATTCGTTCAATTTAAGATTGTAGAACAATAAAGAAACATAGTTTTTAGTATTTCAAATTGAACAATCAGTCTTCGCTTGGATTTAGTTTTGACTGTCTAGTATTGATTTAGGATCGATCTCTCTATCTATTTGATTGATGTTTGATTGCAATGTGATTTGATTCTTTCGTTGATTGATGCAGAGGTACATTCAGCAACACAACGAAGTGGAGCTCTCTGCTCTTGGAATGGGTTTGACTCTTACGAATACTTATTCTTCTTTCATATACTTCTTTTAGATCTGTTTCCTCATTATGTACGTATTCATGTAACTGTATATAGCGATCACAACTGTGGTGACAATCTCTGAGATCTTGAAGAACAATGGACTGGCAACAGAGAAGAGTGAGTAGAATTTTCTTCTTATCATCACTGCTTATTTTTTCCTGAATCAAAATCTTTCGTTTAATTCAAGAATCTTGCTTAATTCAAGAATCTTGTTTAATTCAAGAATCTTGTTTCATATTTGTTCTGGGTTAAATATAATATACAGAAGTGTTAACATCTACTGTGGGAATGAAAGATGAGACCAAAGGAAAGATGGTTCAGAAGGCCAAGGCAAGTTTCTTCTTTACTCACTTCTTTATCATTTAACTTTTTGATTGTTTTTACTGACCTCCTTTTGGGTTTGTTAATATGAAGATTGAGATTGTGTTGGGCAAATCAGACAAGTTTGACTCTTTGGTGGCACCAGTGACCTACGGGAAAACTCCGGAGGAGGAAGCTAATGCAGAAACTGAGGCTGCTGTGGAAGCACAAGAAGCCGCCGCCACTGATGTCTAATTCTCTCCTTTACTATGGTTTGTTTGCTTTGTTTCGTTTGTGACATATCGAACATAATACTTTAGATATTATTGTAATTGCTTGTTAAGGAAGATATACTTCTTTATAATTCTTCATTTAGACTCTTGAATGATAATAATGTGACCTTTTACTTTGAATTTTCTAAAATTTCCCAGCGAGTTGGTGTTATCTCAGCGAAAGATGAATAGCTAATCGGAAATAGGAAAGAACATATGAAAATATTACCAAAGCCAAATTAGACCAGTGTAGAAGAAACAAAGAAAATGATAAAACAGATTTGAGAAAAATTATAAACTATAAGGATTAAAGTGAAAAACTACAACTCGATCTCAATTATAAGTTATTTCCACCCGCCTTCCCTCTATTGTCGCCGGAAACTCTTTTTCTATCTCCGCCAAACTCCTTCGGAGCAAGGTTCCGTTGGTCTATCTAGTAGCGTTCAAGGTTTCATCGTTATTACGTAAATTCACTGGGTTTTCTGTAAGCTTCTCTTGTTATATTTCTTGCTAATTCATTGGTTTCTAGAGTTCTCGCTACTTCCATCTTGTGTTTGAAGGTTTTAATAAGTCCGAGTTAGTCGAACCACGAAATAGTAAGTGTTTCCAATTACGTTGTTTGTATCTGTGGGTAGAAGAAATTAGCCGACGTTTTTCACGATTGTGTTAGAGTAATCTTATCAACTCTTAGGGATTTGACCAATCTGCGTGTCTCTACTACAATTATATGTCAGTGGTGTAGGCATGGTTGAAGCTGAAGCTGATGATCAACAAAATTTATCAGTTACCAGATCAAGGATTAGACGAGGTGTATAATGGCTTTACCATACCAGGTCCATGATGAGACCCTTGGTCACCAGCCTTACCAGGTTCAAGATCTGATTCTTGAACCACAGGAGTATGACGTGCAAGAACAAACTTTTGAACCCCAGCAGTACGAGAGTGTCAGGTGCAGGATCAGGCTCATGAAGAAGTGGAATATCAACCGGACGATAGCCTACAAGATTAGCCACAAAAGCAGGAGCAATATGAGTTGCAAAATGAGACTCTTGATTAGACCCAATATCAGGTGGCAGCTGAGGCTCAGGATCACAGTGGTGATGAAGTTCAAAATAGCGCGTGCGGAAGAAATTTCTGAGCATGTTGAGTCTCAACTGAGATCAGGGTCCGAAGGTGAAGAGAAAAGGTGGCCGGGAAGGCCTGGAGAGATGATTTCGCATACTAGTTCCCGCACGAAAGTGGGCAGCACCATTGGTTTCAATTTTGCTGTGTTTTGTTTTATTAGTTATCCAGGGTTTGCCTGTTTTTGCTCTTCAAGACGATAGGGTTGTTGAAGTTGTGGGGGTACCAACAAGAGTTCATAAAGCCTTGGAGCTGATTGCTTCATACCTCAGAAAGTTCTTCATTTGTCTCTTTGAACTTTTCTCTTTACTCTGCTTTTGAAACAGAAGCAATGACTTGCCAGTTCATCAAGGTCATGCCCCGAGTGGGGGGAGGACCTGCCTATGGGCACAATCCACCTCCATATATACATCCACCTCCTAGACATGATAGCTACTATCCTCCTCCTGAGATGCGTCCACCTCCAATGGAGAAACAGCCGCATCAAGGAATATCTGCATATGTGAGAGAACCACCTATGAATGTTCACATATCATCAGCCACCAATGGCGCCGCCCAGTTACTCTTATTACAACACGTTGTAAAGCTGGTTAATGAGAGAATCTGACTGATGTGGGGTTTGTTTTTTGCAGCAAGTTATGCAGCAAATGCAGATGCTGTAATTGGGACATCTGGTTCAAACATAAGCTACACTCGATGTCTTAGTGGAGCAGCAGTAACTATTCAGAAAACTAGGGGAGTATTTGGTGAAATGACTGTTGAGGTTAGCGAAATTGGCTCAAGAGTTCAAATTGCTATGCAGCTTATCCAGGTACCTTGATTCTAACATCAGATCTCTTAACCATCTATAGTTACCTTTATAATTTTGTTTCAATCTCGTAAAAACGAGACAGAAGTATATCATTTTTGTTGATGAAATGTGACCGTTGATTGGGTTCATGATAAAAAAAGAGGCGGATCAGGATAAATTCAACTAATTTGCGTGGTTCACAAACATTTACAAAGTCAACTAATTTCAGATGACCAAAGACGTGTCTCGGTCAATATAGAAGAAGCCTGGAGCTTCTCCTTTCTTTCTAAGAAATTATCTTTGTTGCAGATTCATTCTGGAAGACTTTACAAACTGTGGTGGGTGGTTTGTTGGAGAAGCATGGATTGGAGATTGCTTGAAGCTGCGGTTCAAGGGGATACTAATCTCCTTCATCATACCAAATTTCAACATTCAGATTATGACAAGGTAACACCACAGAACAACAACATTCTTCACATTGCAGCTAAGCATCAGAGGATTGATTTCGCTGCATTCATACTTAATATCTGCCCATTACTCCTTTATAAAGAAAACAACAATGGAGACACACCTCTCCACTTGGCAGCTAGTGTTGGTTCTTTTGAAGTTTTGAAACTTTTTAAAGATTCAGCCAATAAAGTAACTTCAGATTTAGAAAACAGGGGAACAAGAGACACATGGAAGCAGCTAATGAGAAGTACTAACAATCAAAACGATACAGCTTTAAATGTTGCTTTGAAGAATGAACATATCCATGTAGCTAAGTTCCTAGTTGAAGAAGATACAGGACTGATAGATATGGCTGCTAACAATAACAACAACAATGCATTATCTCCGTTGTACTTTGCTATTGAAAGAGGGCTTTTTGATATTGCTGATAATATTTTGGAAACATCTCCTTTGATTTCCGGTAAAGGGCCTAAAGGTATGAATGCTTTGCACGCTGCAGTGGATTCCGACATTATCAGCACCGGTAATGAGTGGATTGATCCATATAACTTTCCTATGATGGATTCCTAACAATTAGATTTTGTTGTTTTGGTTTAGGTTTCTTGAGAAAATTGATGGAAAAAAGGCCGGAAATGATCAAAGAAGTAGACTCAATCGGATGGACACCTCTTCATTATTCGGTATGGCTAGGTAAAACCGAGATAACTCGACTCTTGCTTCAACAAGATAGCTCTGCTGCTTATATATCTGATAAGGAAGGAAAATGTCCGCTTCATCTTGCTGCTTCTACTGGTCAAGCTGATGCATATAGAGAGCTTGTTCTTAGCTGTCCTTTTGTTTGGGAACTAGCTGATGGTAAAGGCAAAACATCTCTTCACTCTGCAGTCATATCAGGCCAAAGAGGAATCATTCATTGTATTCTAGATATGCCTCAGATTAGTCTTCATCTGTTAAACCAAAGCGATGTAGATGGAAACACACCTCTTCATTTATCAGTTATTTACAAATGTTATGCGACATTGCTGCTTCTTTTGCGTATCAAGCAAGTGGATAAGTATGTTATGAATCATAATCACGTCACGGCTGCTGAACTCTTTTACTCTCAGAAACAAGAGGTACATTACATTGCTTACTCTACAGATCAAGATATTAGTTTTATTTCCTCTTGTAATTATTTCGGTTTATTCAGATCGGTGTTAAGACTGCGATGGTATACTATGCACTGCAAAAACATTACAAACAACTGTCTCAGCAACAGAACATAGAGAAACAGAAGAAGAAGCAAGAAAACAAGACAACAAATGGTGGTGCAATGTACGAGGTTCATCTTCTAGTTGCAGTTCTGGTAGCAACTGTAGCATTTGCTGCAGCATTCCAGTTACCTGGAGGTTACAAACCTGATGGTACACCTGCATTGATGGAAGAAATAGCTTTCAAATGTTTCTTGGTGTTTGATACAATAGCCTTCTGCTTCTCTGTAGCCACAGTCTATTTCTTGTTCTACTCATCAAGAGACGAGTTTAGAGCAAGCCCTACTTTCCTCTACATGTCTGCTTTGTTAATGGTTGTGTCGCTGATAGCAATGGCGTCTGCTTTTGTATCAGGGATGTATCTGATTTCGTCCAAGTCAAGAATATTAGCACTCGTACCTTTCGTAATGGCTGGTCTCTTCGTCTTGTATGGTTTCCTCTACTGGTTCTTTGACACTCGTGGAAGCTATGTCTTTGGCATTGATCGACCTCGTCGGTTTTTACAGAAATTAGTCTTTGGAAGCACATTGTTTCATCTTTTGGTACGTGACGGATTGATATTTGAAATGAAATGAACAAATACATCAAAGACTTATATTAAACTTTGTCCCAATGTGATCGTAATAAATTTTCTTTTTGGATTAAATATGAAAAATGTAAAATCTGTAACTTCTGCTCGAGCTGAGCATATAATATAAGTAAAGAAAAGATTTAACAAACATACAATGTTGTTCTTCAGGTGGTTTATTTGAAAGTGATCAAGAAAGATTGATATTTTACAGTACACAACGAACCGAGTTTACCTGCGGATTTCACTTCTTTTCCGATATGATTCACTCGAGTCTGAAGTATTGTTCCTGTTACCAGAGCAATCCATACACAAATCAGATCTTTGAATTCGATTAGAGTACTAACATTATCCTAAAACAGCTAAGAAACTTACAGGTATATCAAATGGGTGCAGCACAAGTAGTTCTGAAATGACCGGTCTGGTTACACCGGCTACAATGCACAACTCGCTTTACCCGTCCTCTATCTTCAGCTCGAACCCGTCTTTTCCTAGGCCTACCAGGAGGTCTCAATGACTTTGGTGGGTTTATAATAACCTCAAGAGCAGCTTTATTCACGTTTGGATCTCCTTCAGAAAGCTCTCTCCAAAGACTTTTATCTGGAATTGGATGAATCGTTTGAGAATAAGTCTTTCTATATGTAGCCACAGTGAAACAGCTCTCAGTAAACCTATGAACATTCTGTCTACAAGAAAGAAGAGCCGCCACTGCGTGTGCACAAGGTAAACCGTATAACTGCCAACCCCTACAAAGACAACACCGGTTCCTAATATCCACAATGTTGTTTCCTTCATGAGATATAACTTCAAACTCCGCTTCATTGGCTCGAAGAACCTGATAGGTTCTTGCAAGCTCAAGAGCCTCAGCTACACGCCTCTCAGCGTTTGGGACAAGTATTGAAGTCCATTGCATACTGGTTTCCCGACGTTCATTGAACCAAGTCATTAGTTGTCTCCTAATACATTCCATCATCTGAATTATTGGTAGTCCAGATGCTTCAGCGATCCATGTGTTTAGAGATTCAACTATATTCGCAGTTAAATGTCCAAACCGTTGTCCTTCGAAATATGCAGTAGCCCATAACCGAGGAGGGATTCGTCGAATCCAGTAAGCTGCATCTTGAGAAATGTCTTCTATCTCAAGTATTTTGGCTTCAAACTCGATTACCGTTAGAGCTTGAGCTGCTTCCCAAAGATAATTAACTAACATTGTGTTGTTGAACTCCTTGCGGAAGCTTTCGCTCAAATGACGCATACAAAATCCGTGGAAAGCAGTTGGAAAATTCTGTTCCACACCTTCTATTATTCCCTTTTGTCTATCAGATAAAATAGTGAGTCTTGGCATATTCTCAGTGTTGGTTTCAAGAAGATTATGAAGCTCACATAAAAACCACATCCAGTTCTCGTCGTTCTCTTCATCTACAATCCCAAACGCCAATGGAAACAAAGCACCATCTCCATCAAATCCAGTTGCGAGAAGCAAAGTACCCATATACTTGTTCTTCAGATAAGCCCTGTCCAATCCAAGAAGAGGTCTACAAGCATTTAAAAACCCATAAATTGAAGCTTGAAATGATATGAAGAGGCGATGGAAGCAATTATCAGCTGGACTTCCGTAAACTGAAGCAATGCTTCCGGGGTTTGTCCTTTTAACCTGCTCACAGTATTGTGGAAGTAAACGATACCCTTCTTCAAAAGATCCGCGCATAGTCGCCATGATTCTTTCTTTACCACGCCAAGCTTGTTTGTATGATAAGGTGATTCCATGAACCCGATGTATCTCTTCAAGAATCTCTTTTGGTTTACAATTCGGATTCTCACGAAGCCTTTGCTCAACCGAACTAGCAACCCATTGAACTGAAGCTTGTTGATGACCTAAATGATTTATCCCTCCACAGCTATGGCTTTCATGGATCGTCCTTATAGTGAATGTAGGAACACCGGGAAGCCTTGCAGCATGAACTCTCCATGGACATCCTTCACTTGAACACTTAGCCGTGAAACGAGTTTTATCAGATTTTATTGTCTGCATTTCGAAATGAAGAGCAATGGCCATATCTCTCAATGCTCTGCGACAACTCTTCACATCTGGAAACTCTTGTCCAACAGTAAGTTGGTAATTCATGTCAGCAGTAAGCGCTCGGGCTTGAACCGGAGTGCTAACCATAACCATCTCACCATGCTGATCAATTTCAATTTCATGACTTGAGTCAATGGCTAATTCCATATTCTCATCTAGTTCATGGTTTTCCCCAACCACCAATTGATTGTTATTATCTGACAATGAGAAGTCATGGTTTTGCGAGGAAAGGACCAAATCTTGATCAACATCGTCGTGTCCAGGCTTTTCATCCAGGGAAATTTCATTCTCGTTCATATAATCGTGATGAAGATGATGATGATCTCCATCCTGATTGTCACTATTTCCTAAGCCTAGTTCATGATCATCATGTTGATGTCCTAAATCAGTTTCATGATCATGATGTCCTAAATCCATATTGTGATCTTGCCCTAGACTGTGGTTGTGACCAAGCACCAAGGATTGACCCTGCCCAATACCAATATGATGGCCCTGTCCAAGCATTAAATCGCGATTCGCCATTTCTAAAGGCAAGCTTTTTTAATATCACACTGCTTCAAAACAACCCACTCGTAGAAAGAAACTAATTCACTGGTTTAGCAGTACCTGTATTAACAAGAACACTATTATAAGTTGGAATACTAACGACTCGTGACCTCTAGTTATCATTCAGATTTGAATTTTCAAGGCCTCAAAGACATATCAATATGAGCTTAAATTTGAATAAAGTAAGAACTTGGCGAGACAAAGACATACAGAAACAGAAGGGGCTTTGTTACCTTAGCTTTCAATCTTCTGCACCGTAAAGAAACTGTAACTTACTCTTGAGAAAGTTAAGGGAGAGCTACAAAAGCAGAGTAAAACTAAACGTGAGTAAACTGCATATGATAGAGACGAGTAAATCACAAAATTACGACTTTAGATACGTCCAATCTCAGATAAACGCTAAAAGTCAAATTCGAAAAAGTTCTGAAACAAATAACCAACTCTTTATAAGCTAGTGAATTTACTCCAAAAGTAAGATAAAAGAAACACAGGGATCTGTAATTGAAAAATTAACAAATAACTTAGCATGAAGAACACAACAGTAGTAGCAGAACAAATAACAACAATAAAAAGTAGATGAAACTTTTTAACTCTAAAACTCTAGAAAACTCACGAGAATCAAATTATGGGTATCAGCCAAAAACGCGAGAGATTAAGCCACCGATGCGAGACTAGAAATCTAGGGTTTGGCTGAAGAAATGGGAAACGGGAAAGGAGCCGTTAGAGAGAGGGGAGGTTGATTTTGGCGGGTAAAAAAAATAGGAGGAGAAATCGGGGAGAGAGGGAAGGGGCAAACGGAGAAGAGAGAAGAAAGGGTGAGATCGGAAATTACAGAAAGGGCAGAAGTGGTACAGATTAGGTTTTGATCATGCCAATTTACACTTTGCCTTCTCTCTCTCCCCAGGTTATTTATGTCTTTTTCCTTCTTTTTTTGCTTCTTTACCCTTTCGATTTCCTTCCATTTACGAAATTGCCATTATTCTTTCAAGTCCAACTACAGATTGGGCCACGTAGATAGACATACAACGGAGGCCCAACTAAAAGTAAAGTTTGCCCTATTGTGACACTTAGAGATCAATCTACGTTAATTAGTCTGACAATTATGTAAACAGCTCAAGTATAGATTAAAAAAATTCAATTCATCCTTACAAATATATCTACATAAACAACCAACTATAGTTTGTGAAAGCAACCATTATAGAGCCAAAGATGTCTAATTCAAAGTAAACACAATATAATTATAGAGCTTTGTGATTTGAAGTTGCAGAGCTTTGCCAAGAAGGGTTTTCATCTAATCGAACATGTTTGGGAGTGGTCTCACGGCCATGAACGCATCCACCATCTGATTATTTTTGTTTGTTATAAAGATGTTAATGATATTATATTTAATCTCTGATAGTTGAGGATAATGATTTTACCTCCTCAGTAACAGCAGCTCGAGCCATCCGATGTCTCTCCACCATTTCTGTCAGCACTTCAGTGAGTCTCTTCTTTACTTCCCCAGTAAGCATCCTACCTTCTCCATACTCCTGGCACAGTGATATAAGATACATATGATGAGCATATGACCATCCAATAACAAGCTAGTCACATTTGTATCATATCTACCTTCTTTATATGTTCAAGTTCAGCATCATCTTCTAGGAAGAAACTCAGATACTTAACGGGTATGTCTACCTGCAAACAAAAAGAACAATGGAGATTACCCAAATGATGACTCAATAGAGAAGGCTTGCTATAGCCTAACCGGGGTGCAACATCATGAGTCATTCTAAAAAATAAGGAATTTGGATGAATTTGATACAAGCTTTAGTATCAAAACAAAGAGAAGATCTTATTCTTAATAGCCTAAAGAACACATCTGAGAATTTGGTACCTCAAGATTTGCTCCAATTTCTCTGTGCTTTTCAATGGAGTCTTGGCCACCACTAAATGCGTATCTGTTTATCTGCATATGGAACAGCACCAAATTTAGACATATCTGATTTCCTTACAGGGACTGTTATCAAATGATCTGTAAGGTTGGACACACAAATGCCATTACACCAAAAAAGTGGCTAGTTTTCCCAGAAAGACAAAACTAGTGCAGGTGCCGACTGCCGACCAAACCAGACAATGAATAGGTGCACAATAGATGGGAAGCAAATACTGCGAAAGAAAATACAAGTTCAAGTACAGAACTCACCTTGTTTTTAATGTCTTTTGCATTATCAGTCACATAGATAGCTGAATTTGGATCACTAGCAGACATTTTACCATTCTCTCCCTGCGTAAAGTGATTAAGGAATTCAATAGTTTGAAAGCAAGAAAGAGTGGTGTACAACATATTAGTAAATATCTATAACTTGCAATATCCCTAGGTTACTTAAGAAAACACTTGCCTGCAAAGCTGGAAAAAATGATGACTCAATTAGAGAAGGCTTGCTATAGCCTAATCGGGGTGCAACATCACGAGTCATTCTAAAATAAGGATCCTGAACAAAACCAAAAGCAAAGATTCATTACAAACACAAATGCAGCATAAGTGCAAAACATGATAAGACAAGGATAACATAAAAGAGACTAATAATGGATTGAAATGTTCCAGGCTGGTAGACATTTTACACCACTCGGAAGTTATTTACTCAACAGGTTAAGATATAACATAACCAACCTGATCAATTGCACAAGGAATCAAGCAACGGAGATTGTCTTTGCCTGGGAACAAGTGTGGGAATGAGCTGGGAAAAGATGGAACTGCCTGCAAATATATGGAAAACAATTCTCCAAGTTTAATACAACAGTCTATATGCATTATTAAACACACACATCCAACTCCAACAGGAACAAACCTGCACAGGAGGGAAACTGAGTTTTCCAATATGATCTTCACCGGAAAAGCCAAAGATTCCCATAGCCTAGCAAAGAAGATAAACAATGAAAACCAGGAACACAAAGCAGCGAAAAGCATCATTCACATTGTGGAAGTCAAGGAGACAGAAAACAAAATTACCTTATTAAGTGTAACGCACTTTGCAACCTTCACCATATTTTTATAGAAAGCACTACACACAAAGAATTCACAAATCATCAGTCAGAGAAACAATGATGGAGTAGAATCAGAGTAAAATTCATTATAAGAACTATTTTTTTTATTTTCGCCAAAGCAGAGAGGATGTTGAGCATAATACCAAAAGCCCTTCAAGCACTATTTTCTACTAAGCAATATAGATACTACATTATTCCAGAGATTTAAATGCGACTTACCCGCCAATATAGTCGAAGTCAGAGAAAATGAAGGTCTTTGATATATCAAATCCACAAGCAATTATATCTTTAGCATTCTCTCTGGCAAGTCTATGACTTTCCTCCACATCTATGTTCTTCCACATGCATTTTTCATCATCCGTGAGCTGTACAACAAGTGGAACCTTGAAAGCATCTTGCAAGTATCTGTAAGCCATTGCAAGTATAAAGGAAAATCAAAATCTTCCAAGACCATCCTCGCATTGTTGACTACACTAGCTTAAAAATAGCTCCCAGATCTCACTTACTTAGTAAACATGAAAGGAATCAAATGCCCTAAATGTAAAGCTTCTGATGAAGGTCCTCTTCCAGTGTAGAGATAAAACTTGTCTCCTTTCTCAAACGCATCCAAAATCTCATTGAAATCCCTATTAATCTCATAATTAAACCACCAAAACAGCAACTTTTAAATATCTGCTTAAGCAATTCATCAAAAATAAGCAGAAATTAGTGAGATTACGAACCGGTGAGCGAAGAAGACACCACGTCGGAGGAACACATGTGGTTGACGAGAAGTCAATCTCTGAACACGATTAATCAGTGACTCGTCGAGTCTCTGGCAGCCGAATTTGTCAATAAGCTTATCGTAATCGATCTTACCGCCGTCTTTGGCGGAGACTTCCCATGGATTCACCACTTGCTCCGAAGATTCAGAATCTATCTCACCATTCTTATCCACCTCCATCGTTATTGGGAAATAGAAATCTAGAAGAAGAAAAAAAGGAAGTCAGATTCGAATCATACAAAAGAGGTTGATCAGAAAACAAGCTGAACAGAGCTGAACTCATTGTAATCTCAACGTACCAATGGAGCTTCCGGCGATTCAGCGGCGGTTTTGTGACTGAAGGCGTTTGTAGAGGGATGGGAAGAACAAAACGAGGGTTTTAACTTTTCAAGTAATATTGCTTTTTGGGACTCAGAGTCTTTTGTTTTTTCAATTGTGTCGCCAAATTGTTGATATGACTAATTAGCCCCTCTTCTTTAGCCCAAAAAAATATATATATCCTTCAATGTCTCAAATTTTTGTATTTATATGGGTACAGTGAAACACCATTTTTTATTGGTATCTGTCTAATAAAGCAACTCTCCCGAAATAGCTTAAGCTCAAAGTCAGCTGCTTTTTGTTTTGGAAACTTTGACTAAGTTATTCAGTTTGTAGAGGATGAAGGCTAAGTCTGGATTTGATTAGGGTTTAGTGAGATTAAGATTGGAGCAAAGATGTTAAGATCTTTAGGTCTTAGATTGCTTCTGTTTGCTCTTCTTGCTCTAGTTTCTGGAGATAACGATTACGTTAGCTGTAACTGTGACGACGAAGGTCTCTTAAGTGTCCACATCATCTTAGAATGTCAAAGAGTGAGTGATCTCTTAATCGCCATTGCCTATTTCTCAATACCTCTGGAGCTTCTCTACTTCATTAGCTTCTCCAGTGTTCCTTTCAAATGGTTCTTGTTTAATTCATAGCCTTTATTGTCCTTTGTGGAATGACTCATTTACTTAACGCTTGGACTTATTACGGACCTCACTCTTTCCAGCTTATGCTATGGCTTACGATCTTTAAATTCCTCACAGCACTTGTCTCGTGTGCCACAGCAATCACACTCTTGACTTTGATTCCATTGTTGTTGAAATGGAAATTTAGAGAGCTTTACTTGAAGCAGAATGTGTTGGAACTTAATGAATTGATGAAGAAACAAAAGGAAATGAGTGTTCAGGTGAGAATGCTTACTCGAGAAATCAGGAAATCGCTCGATAAGCATATGATTCTGCGGACTACTCTCGTTGAGCTCTCCAAGATTCTTGATTTACAGAACTCTGCTGTTTGGATGCCTAACGAGAACAGAACTGAGATGCATTTGACTCATGAGATAAGAGCCAATCTGATGAGGAGTTTCAGAGGTTCGGAAGAGTTTGGTCCTGTTGCTGCGATTCAAATGCCGATACTTCATGATCAAATTTCAAAGGAGGAACTCCAGAGTTTGTAGATACTTCTTATGCTATAATGGTTTTGGTACTCCCAAGTACAACTTCACGAGTTTGGACCGATAAAGAGATTGAGATAGCAGAAGTTGTTGCTGATCAAGTGGCAGTTGCTATCTCTCACGCCTCGGTTCTTGAAGAGTCACAGTTAATGAGAGAAAAACTCGGTATTCAAAACCGAGCTTTACTTCGAGCAAAACAGAACACAATGATGGCGTGTCAAGCAAGGAACACTTGCCAGAAAGTAATGAGTCATGGAATGAGGAGACCAATGCACACAATCCTCGGTCTCCTCTCGATGTTTCAGTCAGAAAGTATGAGTCTTGACCAAAAAATCATCGTAGATGCGCTCATGAAAACAAGTACAATCCTTTCGGCTTTAATCAATGATGTAATTGACATTTCGCCTAAGGATAATGGGAAATCTGCATTAGAGACAAAACGGTTTCAGCTACATTCTTTAATAAGAGAAGCTGCTTGTGTTGCCAAATGCTTGAGTGTATACAAAGGTTACGGTTTTGAGATGGATGTACAAACTCGTTTGCCTAATTTAGTAGTTGGAGATGAAAAGAGAACGTTTCAGCTTGTTATGTATATGCTTGGATATATCTTGGATATAACTAACGGATTCAAAACCGTTATGTTTCGGGTTATCTCTGAAGGTACTGGAAGTAGTCAGGACAAGAACAAAAGAGAAATCGGAATGTGGAAATCGCATTTGTCTGATGATTCTCTTGGTGTGAAATTTGAAGTTGAGATTAATGAGATTCAGAATCCTCCATTAGATTGTTCAGCTATGGCAATGAGACATATTCCAAACAGAAGGTACCATAGTAATGGAATTAAAGAAGGTTTAAGCTTAGACATGTGTAGAAAACTTGCACAGGTTAGTTAGTTATCTCATCATATGATTCATATCTCTGTTAAAGATTTTGAATTTAATCTGTAATTTGTGTGTAGATGATGCAAGGAAACATATGGATATCACCAAAATCACAAGGACAAACACAGAGTATTCAATTAGTTTTGAGGTTTCAAACAAGATCTTCGATAAGGAGATCAATCTTATCAAGAAATGCTTCAGAGCTTCAACATCCAAATTCGAATTCGATTCTTCGTGGTTTACGTATCACTTTAGCAGATGATGATGATGTTAGTAGAACAGTAACGAAGAGAATAAACCAAATGTAATTTATTATTCTTATTTTTGTCTATGTGATTTAATATATTTTATTAAATACTATTTTAAATAAATATTTACTCGTTTTCAAAACCTTTGTTAATATGTTAAAAAATTATTAGCCTATACAGATGCGTTTGATTGTTAAATGGTAACTATATTTTATTTTTTCTTAACAAAGATAGTGTTTATTTATTGCTTTGTGTAGCCTTAAGAACAAACATCAGATAACCCTATATATTATACTCTCAAGACATATATGATATTGTTTTAAAATATTCTACTATTTGGATTGGGGTATATAAACAAATCCTCAACGACAAAAATAATCTATATTCTAACTACTTTGAAAAATTCAACTCTCGTTTCTTTGAATAATTATCGAGAAACCAAATATATTATTCAAGAGAATAAATATTATGAAAATATGTTAGATGATAAAACATCTTTCATACAATGATTAAGGATGTAAAATATGATGTAAATGAAAATAAAATAAAATAAATATGTAATTGGATATTAGAGGCAGTTATATAAGAAATATATTATAAAAACTTTTTGAGTTTTGAGTGATGGAGCAGTACCTCGGCGTACTAATTAAAAATTATATATTTTTATAGGTTTTGAGGACCATTAAACTATGCTTTATCTTGAGGTCTTTGTTATACTTTTAATAATGCTCGATTCCTTTTTCAAAGTATTATTTGTTAATTGCTCTACATTTAGACTTTTTGAATTAACTATTATTGTCTTTTGAGTGCAGTTTAGGGCTTTGTTTTTTTTTAAATAAAATAAATTATGGTTTGGTTTTCTTTTACACCATAGTTTTTAAAAATATAAGAGCCAAAGTTTCATGACTTTGTTGGACTTATTAAATGGTTGTATGCCTAAAAATAATTTAAATATATTGTAAATGTTGTCATACCTTGAAAACAAAACCTAATTTTGGCATATATAAATATAAGAGCCAAAGGTCCATAAATATAAAAGCTAATTAATTATCATACTTAGATCTAGATAAGTTGTTTTTCAAAGTATACATTGATAAAATGAACTAATATTCAAAATTCCAAAGCACTCTAATCACTTTTAGTTTATGAATCACTGCTCGAGAAAGTACGGATATTAATATATAATTAACATGTTCATTAGGGTTTGAGTTTTGCAAGAGGAGCCCATGTGGTGCCATGTGAATGCATACTCTTCTATTCTCATACTTATTTTTTTAATTAAAAGATGGTCAAGAAAGCCTAGAAAATGGTAAGTGACAACACTATATACATAAGCTGAAGACAATAAGTATATTTATATGTGCATTATTAAGAAAGAAAAAATTTGATATAGTATTAGCTGCACAGGATTTTTTGTAGTATGTCATATAAACATGTAAAGTCCATTGATTTAGTTATATTAGTTGAAGTTGACTACTATTCACAAAACTATATGATAAATCCCATATTTGTTTAATTCTGGGTTTCAAAAGGACACATGCATATACGATATTTTATTGTCATTCGAAATAATAAAGCCTAATATAAACTATGGTAATGTATTTTATAATATAAGATTTTTTTGTTGTTGTATAGTGTATACATCATTTATTTTACTATCACGCATAATCTCATGATAATGAACATATATAGGATCTGAATTTATGCATTGAAATTGATATATGTATATATATAATGCTAACCATATGAAAATGGTCAACCCTAATTAATCACACATAACTTCATCATAAAAAACTAAAAATTCACAAAGAGAGGACAACGTTTAGATAATCATAAAAACACAAGTAAGCTAAGTGAATTTAGCAAATAAAAATCATAGTCAAGAGAGAACATAATATATAATGCACGCATACACTATATAGCTCACTATTAAACATCATTATAACTCTTATTGTCAACTTCTGTAAATTAAAAAGCCATCGTTAAAATCCTGACCTAGCTTGAGCCCAACCATAAGCATCTTGGCCGCTCATTTGTCCTCCTCCGCTGCCACCATTAGAACCAAGATTTCCTGGCATATTATACACTGGAAGTCCTAGATTTCCGTCTCCTCCACCACCACCGTTGCTAAGCGGCGAACCTCCACCTCCTAGTTGCCCTGGAACCACCCCACCACTGCCTCTCTCCGCCGCTTCTTCCTCCTC
>KE157158.1:0-34540 GCA_000411055.1 Leavenworthia alabamica
ATTATTTTTTATTACTCCTTTAACTTTTTAAAGTGTTATATTTGACTTTAGTCAAATATTTTAGCTTGTATTTATTTTAAGCTATCCACTTTAGATCATAATTTCTCATTCAAACAAACTTTGTTTTTGACAATTTATAACACTATCATGTAATGTTTTCAGCGACGATGTTATCGTGCCGAACACCGGTCTTTCCGGTGAACGTCTTCACCAGAAATTATACCGGAAAATAGCTAAAGTTACTTTGTCAAAAAATAAGTTCCAACAGAAATGAAAGGGAAGCTTTTGGAAAGCAAAGTTTAGTTACACGTTATATGTATCCATCAATGTCATAATGTAAAGACAACGGTTATGATGCGCGTGGTAGGTTTATAAAGTTGCATTGCTTACACGTTAACGTGTGTAGAGCTGTGTTGGACTAGTCGGGGTGGACTTGTTATTTATTTTGGTCTCCCACTAATGAACTTTGAGGTTTTCAATGGCTGAGACGTGAGAAGAACACTTTAAAAGTTCTTAATTAAGGATTCATTTCGACTATGTGGTACCAATCATCGCAGATGAGTTTATCACACGTAAGATGTAAAGGCGCTTAAAAGCTTACGGTACAAAGAAAAAAGATACGAACTTGCTACAACAACATGAGAGAACAAAGATGCCAAAACTAAAGTCACCAACGAAACCTCAAGCCAGGAAAGATTCAAAGTTGTTGATCCAAAAACGAGTCTTTAGGGTTCTTAGCTGCAGCACCACCAGAGAAAAGATTAGCAACAATGGAGCTTCCCCATGAGAGCCACCCTGTTGCTCCACCTTGTAGACTCTCAGCCTCAACTAAACTCCTCACTTGCTCTTCTTCAACCATCTCTTCCCATCTCTTCCTCATGAACTCTCTAACCGCTTCAGCACTTTGGTTAATCATCTCTTGTGGAGGAAACTCCAATGGGTTCTGGTCTAAGTTCAGTTTCTCCAGCTTCTCTAGTCTGAAAAACGAGTCTGGCAAGACTCTAATCTGGTTGTTGCTGAGATCTAGCTCCCTTAGGTTAGCTAAATCAGAGATTGTGTCAGGAAGCTCAGTCAAGTCACTGAAGTTACTGCTCAAGTTCATGACTTCGAGGCTAGTGAGTCTCCCTATTGCCATCGGAAGGCCGTGGATTTCATTCATGTGTGCATCTAGATACCTTAGAGACCGCATCTCGCATATGGAATTGGGGAGGAAACGGATTTTGTTCAGCTGGATTGATAGCTTTTCGAGATTGAGTAATCCGTATCCGATGTTTGCAGGCAAAGATGTCAAGTTATTGAAGCTAGCATCTAACTCAACTAGCGACCTAACCACAAGAACGTATCTCTCATCAGAATAGGGTAATAGGCAAAACAAAACCGGAACAAAACATGAGCAAATATATAAGCACAAAACCTGCACTGAGCAATGCTTTCAGGAAGTGAAGTTAGTTTGTTCCCCATCACATTTAAGATTCTCAAGTTAAGTAATAGTCCAATAGAGTCGGGAAGGGACCCGAGATAATTTGAAGACAAATCAAGCTCTTCTAGTTTCTCAAGACCTGAGATTGTATCTGGTAGGAACTGCAAAAAGAAAACAACTTTAGTTACCACAAGAGACAATACAAACAAAGTGAACTTCAATCAAGATCTCCTCATGTTTAGCTCAGTGTTTCACAACAGCAGACTCTAATTACTAGAAGAAGAAGATCCACCAGAGTCATGAGTTGTCCTAACTACAACTCTTTAGATAATCGTAGATCCAATAGATTCATCTGACTAATAGATAATAAGACTGATCAAGCTTCACACAAACCCTAAGATTCAAAAGCTAAAGCTAGTCACATTCCATATTCCAAGTTTCGAAGCTATACAAAGAACATTCATTTGAAGGCATTACCTTCAAATCGTTACGAGAGATATTCAGGGAAACCAAAGCAGCGGTTTTCACTAAAGCATCAGGAAGAAGCTTAAGCTGACGATCAGAAAGATCAATCCTTTCAACATCTCCACCATCTTCTACATCCTTAAGCACCGCTATGACCTCCTCATTCACTTCATCGCCACCGTTCAATGATTCAACCGCCGAAGCATAAACCTTACTCAGCTCCTCTTCCAAATCCCTCAACTTCTTCTCATATCCCTCATGAACTTCCTCTAACTTCACAACCGTAGCATAAACCTGCTCTTCCTTAGCTGCATCCTCCGGCGACAACGAATCATCTTCTCGGATCTGAGCAATCTTAGACCGAGCTGAAGAAACAGCTAAAGGGTCAGGTCGAGATCCAAGAGTACCGAATACGAAAAGGGTCTGTGTGATTGTAGTTGGAATTGTTTGAATCAGTGAGGAGATAACATGTGGATTAGTGAGAAGGGGATAACGATTGACTAAGGTTTGCTGAATCGAAGGAGACGGTGGCGCGTGAGAAGCCGGATCGGAGTGGTAAAGAACAAAAGAGAGTAAAGGGAAGATCTCAAGATCATGATCCATTTTTATAAAGACTAAAGATCAATGACACACACTAAATATTAGTTGCTTACAACGATCTTTCTTAAATCATGAGTTTGATCTGACAAAGATAAAAGATGTGGAGACACTTAAAAAAAAATTCTTATTCATCGTAATCCATATAAAGAATAAAATAAAATCTACAAGTTGTCAAAAAAAATGGAATTAAATAAATAAAAAAACCATTACAAACCAAATCCAGTAGATAATAAACCGAAACGGGCCTATGATAAGTATATGGGCCATAAGCCAAATTTAAATTCAAATTCTGTTATTAAACCTAAATAACCTAGAGGACACGTCTCTCTATCATCCTAGCTATTTTGGTAATGTTGGTACGACGTCTTTGCATAAGCTTAGGAATAGTTTCATCTAATTATTTGTTAATTATTATTGCCATGTCACATTATTTACGAATCACTATCAACAATAAACAAACGATATATAATAAAACATATATATTAAATAAAAAACCGTTTGTTCATTTCATGATGAACAAACATTTACAAAAGCTCCATAGACATACACAATAACCGGTATATTTCACATTACATACCCAAACATATTAAACAATTATAAATGAAAATAAAGAAAAAGAGTTATTGAAAAACTCTTAAACAAAAAGTCAAATCACAAAAACAAAAACAAGAAAGAAAAAGAAACAGAAGTCATGAGACACACTTATAAAGTTTGATCAGGAGGAGAAGTAGTAGTTGTGCCTCGACGACTTCTTTCAGTAACACTATTTTCAGCGAATTTCATGCTAGCAAGATGTAAGTTCCTTTCTTTATCTTTATCACTCCACTCTCTAAGATAATACTCTTCTTCAGTTACATTAGAAGGTCCGCAAAACATACCTCCCCATTGTGGGAAATATATCAAACATATTGGTAAGGTACAAGCTATTGTCATTATCCCCATTAAAGTTATACCAGTCTCTCTTGAATATGTTGATCCTTTGAAAAATATGAGTTGAGTTAACACCGCGCCTACATTGCCTCCGGCACCAGTCATTCCCGATATAACCCCAAGAGATCTACACAACCAAAACTAGTAAGAAAAACATGTTTATGAATAAGTATGTACAGATTATTATACCTTCTTGAAATAAATGGAACAACACCAAAGGTAAGTCCACAAGCGGCTTGGACGAATACAGAGAAGATAAGCATGACAACTATAGATAATGTTAATGAAGAGATTTGGCCAAGTAATGCACATAATACACCTCCTAGTGTTTGTACAATCCACCATGCCCATAATCTTCCTCTCATACCAAATTTTCTTGACATAAAATCTGAGAAAATTCCTCCTCCAGGTCTAGCGAAAAAATTGGCTAGTCCAAAACTAGCTGCTATGATTCCTGCTGTGTTGAGGTTTAAATGGAATCTATCGAAGAAATATTCAGCGATGATGTTGTCTATTGTTAATTCAACACCAAAACAATAGCCATATGCTAATGCTGTTATCCATCCTCTATAGTTGGTTATTCCATATTTTATTACTTTACCCAATTCATCTTGCTTCTTTTCTCCAGTTTTATGCATTGCCCAGTAATCTCCATCAGGTAGATCCTTTTAACCAAACAAAATAGAATAAAAAATTAGTAACACAAAACGCATCGTTTTGCTTAAACCGAGTAAATTTTGAAGACCGAGTAAATATAATAAACCGAACCGGTAAGTGTGATTGAATTTATGTACCTGACCGAACAAGAGAACGGCGAAAGCAGAGAGAGTCTGAAAGAGACCAGGGATGAAGAAAGCGATCCTCCACGCCGTGAATTTGGTAGCTCCAGCTTTCTGAATCACCGAGAACACTAGCGGCATGATCAGCTGCGTAGCTCCACCTCCGAGGTTACCCCATCCAGCGGCGATTCCGTTAGCTGAACCAACAACGGGTCCAGAGAACATAGAACTCATCCAGAACTGTGTCGAAACAAAAGTAGCAAGAGAGAATCCAGCGAAGAATCTCACCATTATAAACCCGATCGGAGACTTGATCCCGGCGNGATGACAGCGAGAAGAGGTGGAGCTGCGAAAGTGGAGACGAAACAGCAAAAGAATTGAAACCATGAGAGGTGAAAAGCTCTCATGTGAGGTTTAGCGAGGGAGAATAGTCGGAAAGTTGTTGATTTGTTCTCGTTATCCACCGGAAGTGCGAACTTCCTATTGGTGATTCCAGTTTCTCCGCCTCTGCCTTGGACCTCCATTTTTATGAGCTTTTGAAAGTTTAGTTTAAAGGTTTAATGAATGAGATATCTCAGGTTTGAGGTAACAAGTATATATAGAGGAGGGAAGACTGTAAAAGGCCTCTGACATTTTCATGGTTGTGTCTTTTTTTGAATCGTGTCTGATGTAACCTTTTTTTGGATACTATATTCTTTTTTTTATTTAATTTAAAGATTCAATATTTATTTGATAAAGTTTTTTGTTTTATTTGATAACAGCCCCTTAGATACTTTTATATCAAAATCTACTATGTGAATCTAAGTGTAAAGGAAACTAGTTTTTTTTTTCTTGATAAAATTGTTACAAAACAAATTATTACAATAAGATGCATTTAGTTTATTAGAATGCTTTAGTTTTCTTTTGTGTGTGTGTTTTCATTGAACAAGTTGAATAGGAAAACTCAGAATATTAGTAATATAATTTTAAAACTAATTACTCTTTTTTCCTTGTTAATCTTATAACAGCTATTTAGATATATCATTAGGTTATATATACCAATTTTTTAGTAATAATTATCGAAGTCAAACATGAGACTCGGGGAATGGTAGCTTAGTTTGGGCTCTTTAACCATGGGAAAGGTAAAGTCTGGGAAGCGCAAAGTCTTTTTGATTAATTACAACAACTATGTTTCTTCAATTATTTGTATATCTCATTATCCCTGGTATGAACTTAAAAGAAAGTTTCGTATTATTAAATGTTTTTTTCATAGAATCAAGAATTGAGTTTTAGGAGTCTTAATCAGCAAAAGATAAATTTTGATTTTAAAATTATCAAATACGAAACTTTCATAAAATATGTTATTTAATTTCAACTAATGTATTGATCTATTCAAACTATTAGAAATAAAAGAGATGGAATTTTTTAAAATTTATAATTTATCAATATAAATATATATCTTAATATGAAGAGTTAAATTAGGTGAACTCCCAACTATTACATACAAATATGTGGATATTTCAATCAATTTTATTATTTAAATTGTCGGATGAATTTAATTGGAGTCTTATATTCAAAGAATAAGATCTTAAGATATAAATTTTAATTTTCGTTATTGATTAAAGGAGTATTTAAATATGTGGAAAATAAGCCGTTTATTTGGACTAGTAGAATATCGAACTGGAATCGTGAATAGATTAAATAGAAGAATATTCTGTGGGTCCCATAATCTGCTGACGTTTGTGTGGAATCATGGGAGCGAAGACTTGGCATCTCCTTCGCCTCTGGATCGACCTCGTTATAAACTTCGGAGATAGATTCTCTATCTAATATTATTATTTTTTTGTTTGACATTTCAATTTTTGAAAAGACAAATATACCCTCGTTTTCCAAATATGACATCAGTGTAAACCTCATCAAAATTATGAACCTTTGTTTTTTTTATCTTACATTTGTTTGTGTGGGAAATTAGTTTTCCTCATACATTATTAGTATAATATTCGTGAGATTATTGAAACTAGCAAAGCATCACATAATAATGCATGAGATGAGATGTATATATATTTATTCTTTAAATTTTCATTTCATATCATTTTGTCAAAACTGCATATGAAATATTATTAAAAAAAATAAATAAATGATTTCGATTTGTAAAAAAAAAATAATTTAAACACCGATATATTATTTAGATAAAACAAAATAAAATTTAATGTTGTATTTTATACTATCTTTGTTCGGTAAAGTTATT
Organism: Leavenworthia alabamica; assembly: GCA_000411055.1. Lineage (NCBI taxonomy): Eukaryota > Viridiplantae > Streptophyta > Magnoliopsida > Brassicales > Brassicaceae > Leavenworthia > Leavenworthia alabamica. The sequence goes on from KE157158.1 coordinate 6,422, forward strand.
GAAAAAATCAAACCGATTACATATTATCTCCGATATATACGGTAGAGGTGAATATTGTCGCTATTTAAAATATCAACAACAATAGTATATTTGATTCGGTTTATTTATAATTGAAGAATTTTAAATACAGATTAAAAAAAAAAAGTAAATAATTTTTATTATTATTTTTACTTTAATATTTGTTTCAAATTTTTACAAACAAAACATAAATACATAGAACTATTGTTTGTCACTAATCTATAATTCTTTGTTTTTTCACAAGAAAAATACAAAACCAACGTTACGACACTTTCCAGTGGGCTTTTGGTGATGTTGAAAAGAGTTTACTTCTTTCAAAATATTTTGTTTAATATATTTCAAAATGGTTTTAGACTTTTAAGTATTACATCTTGCATGATTAATGATTAATGATGCTTGCGTCAGTTTATATCATTAACATATTTCCCAGCTGCATATTCCAAAAGTCATCTAAATTAAAATCTTCAATTCACTGAATCTCTCCAGAGTATAACACAAGTTAACCAAAAAAATAACACAATTTGAATGTTATTAAAATCATAAATATAACCTGGATGCACGATTTATATAAGAAAATGAATAAATAAAAACCTTGTATTACAATTAAATTGACAATGAATTGATGTTGACACGAATCAAAACCATGGATTCCTATTGGTTAAATAGAATTTAGACTATTCTTATTGGACATTAATTAGTTTTTAATTACTAATTTATTCAAGACATGTTCTACGGAAGTACGGATGGATCTGGTGAGTTGTGCTTACGTAGAATCTTGATGCTGACTTTTTTGGTTATATAATAATTGCATATTTGCATTAAACAAAATAATAAATTGCAAATTATAAGATATTTTCAGAAATGCTGTGGATTTGACTTGCATATCATGCTTAGAAAATTAGAGAAGTATATGATCAATTATAGGTATAGATTTGTTGTAAGAAATGTATACGATCATTTAACATAATTTTCTTGATAAACAAGAGATAATAAACACTATTTTGATATAAGAAGCCAAAATTTGTACTATATAACTATTTTTATAATCTATTTAATAACACTATTTCCAATCAACAAAAATATTAAAATTCAAAATAAGTTGTGTGAAATATTAGAAATAATTAAAAAATTTATACATATTTTACTAATATACCAATAAAATTTTAGAAATTGGGCCCTACATATAATGTAAAGGCCGAAGACAAATACCCTTTTTATACTCTATAGACACGTCTCTGAACAAAATACTGGGCCGTGTTTTTGTATTCGTGTCTTTTGAGCTAAGATGAAGCCCTATAAAACGACGAAGCCCAATATGTTTTTAGTTTTTTTGTCTTCTTCTAGGAATTGAATTTTAAAATTATAGAGTGAATTTAGGAAAACCCTAAGGGGATCGGATCATCATTTTCTGGGTTTGGGAGGATAGGTACGTCCTTTAGCTCGATTTCGATATCTCTGCATATCGATTGAAATCTGTTCATCGATGTAATAATTATTGATTGGAAAAGTTTTGATCTTAGCTTTTACTGTCCCAATTCGATTCAGTAGTGTTCTAAGACGACGACAAGTTAAAATCTTTATCAACTCAGTTTTTGATTTTGTTCTTCTGTTGTAGTTTCCCATTCTTCATCTTCGACTTATACAGAAGATACAAAAGAATGGCAGATGAGGCCGATACGAACATCGAGATCTGGAAGATTAAGAAACTAATCAAAGGTCTTGAATCAGCTAGAGGTAATGGAACGAGTATGATCTCTCTTATTATGCCTCCTCGTGATCAAATCTCTCGTGTTACTAAAATGCTTGGTGATGAATATGGAACTGCTTCTAACATTAAGAGTCGTGTCAATCGTCAATCTGTTTTATCTGCCATTACTTCTGCTCAACAAAGGTTGAAGCTTTACAACAAGGTTCCTACTAATGGTCTTGTTCTCTATACTGGTACCATTGTTAATGATGATGGTAAAGAGAAGAAAGTTACTTTTGATTTTGAGCCTTTTAGACCTATTAATGCTTCCTTATACCTTTGTGACAATAAGTTTCATACTGAGGCTTTGAATGAGCTTCTTGAGTCTGATGACAAGTTTGGTTTCATTGTTATGGATGGTAATGGGACATTGTTTGGTACTTTAAGTGGGAATACTAGAGAGGTTCTTCACAAGTTTACTGTTGATCTCCCGAAGAAGCATGGAAGAGGAGGACAATCTGCTCTTCGTTTTGCTCGTCTTAGAATGGAGAAGAGACACAACTATGTTAGGAAAACAGCTGAGCTTGCTACACAGTTTTTCATCAATCCAGCTACAAGTCAACCTAATGTTGCTGGTCTCATTCTTGCTGGCTCAGCTGATTTCAAAACTGAGCTCAGTCAGTCAGAGTTGTTTGATCCTCGTCTTCAAGCTAAGATATTGAATGTAGTTGATGTTTCTTACGGAGGTGAAAACGGTTTCAACCAAGCTATTGAGTTATCTGCTGAGATTCTATCGAATGTGAAGTTCATACAGGAGAAGAAACTGATTGGGAAGTACTTTGAGGAGATTAGTCAAGATACCGGGAAATATGTCTTTGGTGTGGACGATACTCTAAAGGCTCTAGAGATGGGTGCTATTGAAACACTTATTGTATGGGAGAATCTGGATATAAACAGGTACGAGCTAAAGAACAGCACAACAGGAGAAATAGTGATAAAACACTTGGGGAAAGATCAAGAGTCTGATACAAGCAACTTCCATGATCCAGAGACTAATGCCGAGCTAGAAGTCCAGGACAAGATGCCTTTGCTTGAATGGTTTGCAAACGAATACAAACGTTTTGGCTGCACTCTTGAATTTGTGACTAACAAATCCCAAGAAGGATCACAGTTTTGTAGAGGCTTTGGTGGGATTGGTGGTATATTGCGTTACCAGCTTGATATGAGGACGTTTGATGAATTATCAGATACTGAAGTTTATGAGGATTCTGATTAATGTGGGAAACTTTTGGTGATCGATACAGTTAAGAAAAAAATAGAAATTTGAGATTTTGCTTTCTATAGAACATTATAAAGTACTTTGGTCTCTTTCTTAAGCTTTATCTCTTATCCAACATTTATATATGTTTTGTTTTATGTGTGTTGGGTAGACAATTTGTGTTGTAATTTTGAGGATTCTAGACATTTTTTTTTTGCTCTAGCCCAAGGTCCTCTCTTTCCTTAGACGATGTCGTTTTATACTGTTATACTCAAAACAATGAGGTTCATCACTTAGAGCTGAGCCAATCTTCATCTGGTCTGCATCAATCTGTTTACCATTTTTGTCCTGATGACGACCAAATAAGCAGATTTTCATATCATTAGCTAATATCTTCTTATTTATTATAATTTTTAAAAAGATATTATAGTATAATATAAACAATTAAACAATAAAGTTTTAGTAGAATTTTAAAAAATTTATTGTAAAGTGGATATCAAGAGATATGAACAAAGAGGCGCAGAATAATTACAAACCAGACAACAAGATAGTTCTATTTTCATTGTCTACAAAATTAAATAAAAAATAAATTAACAATTGAACAATAAATCAAAGATAAAAATAAATATTGTGTTATTTTACTTGATTAAAGTTTATCTAATACTTGTTATCTATTTTTTTTAATATTAATTAAAAGGTTAAGATTTACTTCCAAAAAATAATAATCAATATTAAAACTTTATCTACTTTTACATCACTTTTTTTAGCTTTGTAAGTTTAAATTATTTTTTGATCAAAAATATAATAACATTACTAAATGATAAAATCCTAGAAATTAACCAAATTTAAATCCTCTTGTCAAGTATATTAAGAAGAGTGCATCATTCATTTTTTCACATTTAAAACTAAAACAAAACAACAACAACAACAATCATGGTAGTGATTACATCATCATCACTAATAAACGATGTCGTAGAAGAAATCTTCTTGAAACTTCCTGTGAAATCATTAATCCGATTCAAAACTCTCTCAAAACAATGGAGATCATTCATTGAATCTAACAGTTTCACAAAAAGACACTTAAAAATCGCCCAACAATCCAACAAAAACCACCAAAAACTTATCTCTGTCTCCACAAATCATTCCTTAAAACCAAACCGTGATAAGTTAAGTTTAGACAGAGACATTTCCTTTTGGACAATATGCTTAGAAACATCTCATCTTCTATCACTTACTCTTTCCATTGTCCCTGATGGATTCCATATTTATGTTTCTGAAAGCTGCGATGGTCTTTTATGTATTTATTCACCAAAAACTAAATATATATATATGTAGTTAATCCAGCAACACGATGGTGTAGACAACTTCCTTCGGCTAGGGTTCAGATTTTGATGCACAAGTTAATGCCTGATCTTTTAGGTTACCACAATCGAAACCCTGACTTAAGTGTATCAGTTCCTTATCTAGTTTTCGTGAAGGCTAATGATTACAAACTAATCTGGTTTTATAATTCTCATAAGTATAACTCTGATGCATTGAGTCCAAACAAGGGAGATACTAAATGCGAAGTTTTTGATTTTAGTAAAAATGCATGGAGATACTTAACTTGCATTCCAAGTTATAAGATATTTCATAACCAAACTCCGGTATATGTAAACCGGTCGGTTTATTGGTTTACAGAACGATATAAAGGTGAAATCAAAGTAGTAGCTTTTGATATTTATACTGAAACATTTAGGTTATTGCCTAAGATTCATCATGTTCTTGCAACTTCAGATCCATATGACATATATATATGTAGTTTGGATAATGGTTTGTGTATGATGAGAAATGAGAATAAGATGAAACTTAAAGAGTTTTGGAGATTGAAATCATCAGAAGATATGTGGGAAAAGGTTTATACTGTAGATTTTAGGTCATATTGTTGTTCATCGTCTAGGATTTGTGATGCGTTTTATTGGACATCGGTGGCTATATGCATGAACAAAAAGATTTTGTTCTCGAGTCTTAGTGATAACAATTTGGTAGAATATGATCCTCAAACAAAATCTTTTGTTTCAGTTTTCAAACATTGTGATGATTCATGTATAAGATATGTTCCTTATTATCAAAGTTTGATTTCTCATATATAAAATGTATTTCTAATTTCTTTTTTATTGTATACTTTTTATGATCAATGAGAAGTATTTTTTTTGTAAATAATTACAGTTTTTATTAGAACCATTAAATTACAAAACGTTAATCTAATTTTGGGCCAGGCCCAGTATATCGTGTCTTCTAAACCTTCTGACTGATAAGACGGTTTCGCCTACATCAGATCTGAAAATGGTTTTTTCGATGTTAGTCTGTCGGATTAAGCTCGATATTTGTATATTCCGAGCACTCAGACACAGACGATGGGTTCGTCACAGTCTTCGCAAATACTCGATGAAGAAGAAGAGAGTGAAGTTGAGGAAGAAGAAGAAGAAGAAGAAGAGGAAGAAGAAGAAGAAGAAGAAGAAGANTCTCCACTCTCTCCTCAGCTCTCTTCTCTTGGTACGCCTCGAATCGAACCTTCCATCAAAGTCTGGGACCCTTACAACGTCCTCGCGCCACCTACTCCTCCTCCACCACCTCTCTTCTCCCGTATTGCGGACCACGATCGCTCCGCTGTTACAGAGGTTTATTTTATTAGCCACGGTGAGTGTGATCTCAATCTTAGACCTGATCTGATTGGAGGAAGGTGCCACGTGGCCAGTCTCACCTCTATCGGAAAACGTCAGGCGAGAGCTCTTGCCGTCTTTTTAAACTCCGAAGGTGTTCGATTCACCTCGGTCTTCTCTTCTCCTCTGGATCGTGCTAGATCCATGGCCGTTTCAGTTTGCCAGGTGCAGTTCTATACTCTTTTCAATTTCTCAATTTTAGATCTAACGGCTGTGATAGGACTCATGAGACGATACTAACCTGCTTTGAATCAAATAATGTTAAATCGTTTGAGTAGATTTTTATGTAAAGATTCAAAACCAACTCTGTTTAAAGCTTTAAAGCTTTTTCAATGGAGTCAGTTCAGATACAAACACTTGACAAACTTTGAGACTCTCTGTTGTGTTGCTTAGCAGTTATTTGCAAGTGGTTTATGGATTAAACGCTGCCTTGATACATGTTGATGCAGGAAATGAATTTTCTTGAGGAGCATGTACAATTCTCAGATGCCATTGTTGAGATGAATTTAGGAGATTGGGAAAGCTGTCATAGATCAGAGATCTACACACCTGAAACTCTAAGCTTTATTGAAAAATCCCAACCCGATTTCTTACCTCCATCGGGTGAATCACTCAGACAAGTTGAGTTTCGAATGATTCAGTTTTTGAATGGGACAGTCTCAGGAGTTTCAGAGAAGCTTAGGTCTGATCTTCTTCCATCTACACATCACAACAATTCTCGAGGGTTCTTGCTAGCCACCTCTATTCATCGTCCAAGTCTTACAAGGAAGAAATCTGGGAAGAGTAGGTTTCAGGTGATGAATACAACCGGTGATCATGAGGCTAATGAAGAGATATTTAATCATCACAATGATGAACAACACTTAGGTGATATAAACATCAAGAGTTCTTCTTCTCAACTCTCAACCTGCATTGGGGTTTTCACACATTCTTTACCTATAAAGTGTCTTTTAACCGGTATCCTCGGCTGTAGCCCGGTAATGACGCATAAGATCTGTGTGGAGGATTCCTCTGTGACTGTGTTACAGCATTCATGGAAAACCGGTTGGCAGGTAAAGCGGTTAAATGACACTGCTCATCTTAGACTGTTGTAGCATCATCATCATCATCATCATCATCAAATTATTTTATTTCCTATAAGCTTATACATGAATGAGCACAGGTAAATTATTCCTAGACTGCAGAAAAATATCAACAAGCTTGCAGATTACATGCTACCCCCACGAGCCACTTGTATGTTTATTTTGAGAAACAATGAAAAAAAAACATAACTAAGGATTCATTAATTTTCATATTTAGCCGTTCTTGTTCTGTTTGATTAATTTCATGATTTTCATCTGCAAGCTTCCTAAAAGAACCTTATGTAATTCTTATACCAAATTACAAACAACAAATATTATATTTGAATCGTTAGTACTTGTAAAAAGTTACCAAAGTCTCCGCTTCAGAATTGTGTGTTTTCAGACTAGTCTTAAAATTCAAACCCATGAATCTGGTCTTAAGTTGCACTAGTATATATAAATAAAGCAACTAGGTAGCAAAATGACAAAAGGCTTTTACCAACTGTAACACCTTTTCTCCTCCAAAAGTATCTGAAACTCACCGGAATCTAAAAAGATTCTGGCCAAATAAAATTACAGCAACGTCTCTGTTGAGTGCCACCTTATTTCAAAAATCAAATTATATTACGAAAAATAAAAATGAAATATATAAAACACAAACAAAAATAACATTATGAAGACAGACAATGAGAAGCATCAAAAGCATCTCTCGTCAATTTCAAGCAAGGTTGATTGTGAAGGACACATAAGGATGTGTCTCCGAGTCACCACCGGCTAAACCAGCCATGGCTCCTGCATCATCCTCGCTTTTCCAGTATAAACTGCATTGTTTTCATACCATGAGACTCAAAAAAAATACTTATTGAATTCTCACTCAACTATACTACTTAATCTAGATCAATCCACCCTATAGATTTTTCTGATTTCACATATCGACCAAATACGAGTTTAGTTTCACTTAGTTCTTGATTTTATCCTCAGATTTCTCCAATTCCTTACGTTATAAAGGTCACAAGTATCACTACTATTTTCTTCCAGGATAATATGAACTTGAATGTTAAAAAGCTTCCATGAGACTTTTAACATACCTGTTGGTAGAATCACACAAGCGTTCAAGAATGGATCGTACTTTCTTTTCACTTTTCACAGCCGGAGATAAGACACATCCCTGGAAAATAACTCGTCACAAGAGAAAGTCATTTAGTCTGGGGGTTGAGAGGGTTGAGGGATTCTCTAAACAAAACAGAGCTTTAGGATGGGTCTTCATTTACCAAGAACGCCGGAGGTAAACCATATCTCATAATGCTTTCAGCGAATATACGCACAGCACAGAAATGCATCCAGGAGGTGAAAACCTACAGATATATCAATGATCAAAAGAGATTCCAGTATATGTATCGCAAGAGTAGCTTTATACCTCTCCGTAACTGGTGTAGCACCACTGCAAAAGAGAGCTTCTCAAACTTTCCTGATCCTGAACCAACTTTTCTAGCTCTTGTTTACGAGTCTCTTGGGCTTCAACGCTATGCTCAAAATCACGGACCTAAAAGAGGATGGTGTAATGCATACAAAACCTTTGAGAGTCAACCAAATGTCTCAACTTGCAATATGAATAAAATCAGTTTGGAGGAAATATCACTAGCACTAGCAATTAGCAAACAGTCATTTCAAAATTCTAAGAAAACTCCAGAGGGTAAAATCAAGAACTTGAACAGTATACTCACTTGGAACCCTTTCTCACGGGCACTTGTCCGGAAATTATCTGCAACACGAGTAAAGAGAGTGACGGTGTAAAGAGCATACTCATTATCCTCAAACAATTTCTTCGAGGACCTAGGAACCTGGAAAAGTTAAGATAAACTGATTAAATCACTGAATGACAAGCTAAGTGTGAAGAAGTCAACAGTTTACCACATAGTCAGTCAGTGTCTCATAACATGCAAGCCAGTCCTTTTGGGAATACTTTGGAATAACTGCAAGGAGAGTCACAAGATGTTCTGTCGTGACAATATCTTCTGGCTTAACCAAGTTTGAAAGGTCACGAACAGCTAAGCTGAAACAAACAAAAAGGAGTAAGATCAGCTACAATGCCACAAAGATACTAAAAATCTAAGCAGAGAGATACATATAAAAGCCAGCAGCATGGTTCTGGAAAATCACTGAGTATTATTAATAAAACCTTCACGAGGTAGAACATGTTTAAAGCAAAATTTAGATAGATGAGAAAACAAAGTTCATTATTTGTTGTTGCAAAACTATACACAATTTGCTAATCTGTTCTTATAAGTATGAATATGAGGAATAAAAAGTTACCTTCCACTTTGCTTTCGGTTTATGGCATTGAGTTGACCACGTATATTGTTATATTCAGCAACACGAACCTGAATAATAAATGGATTCAGAGTCACTAACACTACCATTTGAACCAAAGCAACTTCATCTGATCACCCCGTTCATAAATTAATATCAACAGACTCATTCGGCTAAAGCATTACTTATAATTTGGATAATCAAACTAAAGGGTTAAAGCAACCATACCTTGAGATCATCCTCAATCTTTGCAACCTGAGACTGAATATTGTCAACAACCTCCTTGAGAGGTGACATTGTTGGGTACTTAGCTTCATCCCACCCAAACCTTGAAACCATTTATCAAAAAAAAAACAAATTCGATCAACACCAAATCATAGAAATTAACACTTTTGAAGATGAAAATGAGAGATATATATATACCTGGTGAGATAAGAATCAACAGGAACTCCGTCAACAGTAAGAGCGTTGCTCTCTACACCAGAAATTCTCTCTAATTCTTCAATTTGTCTCCTGATCTTTTGTGAAACTCCTTCCACAAAGCTGTTCGACTACACATCTCAAGAGAAGATCATATCCATAATATAAGAATAATAAAAAAACGCAGAATCTACTCTATGATCAGATGAATTTACCTTTAGAAGATCATCTCCGAGTGCAAGTAGAGAATCTAAGGTTCCAACTCGAAGATTAGGAATGTTAAACTGCGAAATTGACATCAAAATCCACGAAATTAGATCGTGTTAGCACCGTTATAGCTACAAGTACCACGATATATAATACAAGATTTCTCTGCAATCAACATTTACAGACTACATCGAGCAAAATCAGAGAGTACCCGATAAACAGGAGTATCAAAGGAATTCTTGGAGATCTGCTCCTGTAATCGATTCCATAACGAAGAAGCAGAGTCCTTTACTGGAAGAGACACAACCCAGTACCTCGAAGTCATTGATCCTCCTCAATCTCTTTCTTCTTCTCCTCCAATGGATCTGTGTACTTGAATCAATCCTCTCTCCCTCTCTCTCTGCCTGTTAAATTTGAGAACCGGTTCCAATTATATAATTAACGAGTAGAAAACCAAGGCAAGCCTATAGCATTTGACCGGTCTAGTATTAACACACATGAATTGTTGATCCGGTTTTGAACTAAGTTACCCATTTGGTTTACCAAGTAATTTATTTGTTTAAGCGGTTATTTTAGAAAATTAATCGACTAAGCTGTACCATTAATTTTAAGTTCTACTTGACATGGGCTAATGGGCTACTTATCTAATGGGCCAGTATGTTTCGAAATAAAGAAAAAAGACGGTAAAATAGATACGAGAAGCAGCAACCCGCATTGAGAAACCCTAGAAAAACTTATAATTATACCACCGAAATTGACTGGAGGTTAACGTCTGTTTGCTAAGAACCCTAGCTCTGAATCGTTCTCAAACCCTCTACGATTCTGTGAAGAAGATTCATTCATCCATGGCGGATGTTGAAAATAAACAAGAGTCCTCGTTTCCAGTGAAGCGGAAATCCGATCTCTTTTGCCAAGACCAGGATAATGTGGCAAACAAGTCCCATAAGCTTAATCCTTCGTCGAATTCTGAGTCCAATGAAGCTGAAATCAACGGAAGCGGTCTCGAGAATCTGAATTCTTCTTCCGAGGAAAAGATTGTGACCGAATCATCAATTTCTCCTGACAAAGCAGCTGGTCCTGAGTCGGGAAATGATATAAATGGCGAGCTTGGAGCTGGAAATGAGCTAGAAGATGGAGATGTAAAAAAAGATGCAGAAGATGATGAAGATGAAGAGGAGGATTGTTCAATTGGAGCTGTGACTGAGCCTGATAGAAAAGGTAAAGTCATTTCAAGAGAAGATAAAGGGAAAGGAAAATTAATCGAAGTTGATGAAAGTGACGATGAAGACGACAGTGATGATGACGATGACGAAGGTTTTGATGAAGACGATGAGAGTGATTTGTCAGATGATCCATTAGCAGAGGTAGATTTGGATAATATCCTCCCTTCAAGGACTAGGAGTAGATCTATCCAGCCTGGAGTTTACATTTCTAATGAAATCATTAACCGTGCCGAGGATGAGGATGATGATGAAAGCAGCGACGATAGTGATGCTTAAACCTTAGTTATAATGAAAGGTTAGTGTTAAGAAACTCAAGATTTTAGTCATTTGATTCTAAAGAGAGTTCATCTCTGGTCGATGATTGTTTATCTAATGTTTCCAAAGCTTGGACAAACGTGGTTTTATATATATAGATCTCTATGTTGTTATTGCTATTCAATTCAATATGTTCATCTTTGAATTTCCGATTTAAGTCGTTTGTTACATCAAATTTCTTATATTTTCTCGGTTTTTTGTGAGCTTAAAAATCGCTTCTTTTGACTTTACTTTATAGGAAACTAGTAGCGTCCATGGATGATCCTTAGAACTCTTGCTTAAGTTGTGTAGGTGGACCTTATTGAGAAATGGCAATAATAGACATTAGGATCTATGGCATGATGAACATTGTTGAAGTAAGTAATGATGCAGCCTGTAGTAAGTGTAATTGAGTATGTTAGGCAAGTTCTAGAAGGTTAATGAGATGGGATTTGGCTATACTCAAGATCGCTAGTGGTTATGTTATTAACTTTTCATGTTGAGGATGAGTAAAGATTGAAACTTTTCAGTTATCATCATCCTCTTTGTTCTGTCTTCAACTGTAATGTTAGGAGATTGATACACCTTAAGAGGTGATAATCAAGATCACTAGGTCGTATGAGGCTGATTCAGATTGAATCTTCAAAAAGTTGTGGCTAAAATTCAAAATAAACAATCACATAAAACTCTAGAAAAAAAAACTTACATGTAAGACAATAATGCTTACAGAAAAATGTTAGAGAAAATGGATATTTGAATATTTAATGAAGAAGAAGAAAAAGTAAAACATGAATGAAGAGAGTATATTAAAATAGCCAAGGAGACTGCCTGAAACCTAACCTCCACAATAAAAACATGAGAAAAGATTGAATAATTGAGAAGAAATAGAAACAGGCAAGTCATCCTTGGCTACTAGATATCAACTCTCTTCTCCATGTTAAACCTTTCTTCTTTTTCTCCCTCTCCCTCAGAGTTTGGTATATGTCCTCCCATTTGCTCTCCTTTTATATGAGTCAGCTCTTCTTTTGTTAATTTATTTAAATTTTTATATCTTCATTTAGTTTATTTTATTTTCAAAAAAGGACAACTTGTATGACCATGATAAGAATATATTAATTTTAAATAAAGCTTTTTATTTGTTTTAATAGCAAATTTTTCGTGTCTCGAGGATGAAGATAAGAGTTTTGTTGCTTGGTGACGAATACATCAAATTCATAACTAACCAACATTAACAAGATCGTCATATACATGCATGAAACTGAGATGATGTACTATGAAAGAAAATGTACCATATATGGTTAACCTATGGTCATTTCCAATTAAATTTATTCACCAATTTCATGCAATTAATCTTTAGGTGATTCTAATCACACTGTACACATATAATATTTCATATAAGAAATTATTAAAATTTAGGTTAAAGTATTACAAATCAATTGGAAGTTGGTTAGTCGATTAATTAAATAGTCTTATACATAAGAAATCTAATAAAATAAAGTTAAATCAACATTATTTGAGAGTCGATGAGTTGTCATTTGATTTGATGCTTGGTTTATTTACGATGGGAGCAATATTGCTGTTGACTTTCCTTCCCCAAACTTTTCTTATTTTAATATATCTTTAAAAAATATTATATATACAAATAGAAAACTATACTTGATATGTCTATATCTTGTATTACCTTGTTTGGCTATTAAAAAGGTTTCACGACTTTTTTGAGTATTCGATGTTGCCGAATCTATCCACCCACTCATAAAAGAATAAAAATTATATACTTATCATGGGCCAGAGGATCAGTAATGGGCTTAACTGTCTACATTGAAACTGGCCAGAATCCAACATTTTTTTATATAAAATTTAACAATTATATAGTTTTTTTTTCCGACCAATTATATAGTTGTTATTCATGACTTGTGGATAACAACACATTTTTAAGGAAAAAAACATTATACTAATTTTAAGCCCTAACAGCTAAATTTAAAACCAAGAAAGAGACACAAGAGCTTTAACCTAATAAGTAATAACTTCTCATGCGTCTGATTTTAAATTCACTAAATGCGAAACTTTGTTTCTAGTTACGCTGAGAAGCAGTGGAATACAAAACTCTCATAAACACCATCCCTGTTGACCCCAAGCTCATTCTCCGGCCGAGGTTCCGACACCCGAGGATTACTGTTTCTTCTTTCCACTATCTTGCTTGAACCATAGCCTACTCCCACGTTTCTCCCAGCAACAGCAGGAGCTTTTTTCTCCATTCTCCGGCGGATGACATACTCTTCCGATATATAGACATCCATTTCCAGTAAACGTTACTTCTAAAATAATACGTAAGCTATATGTGATGGTATATGAAATAAATCAAGAAGTAAAAACCTTTGGGGGGTGTTTTGGGAAAACGAAAGAAAATGTTTAGATTCAGAGTTTGTAGAGTTGTAGTCGTTTGAAGCAATTGAAGTGAAAAGACATGTTTTATAGTAGTCGAGGGATGAAAACAGTGGGCGTTGTTAGGTTCCATGTTTTTGGCTCATATATTACTTACACATACACATGATTTGTACTCGTGTTAAGTGCTGGTTAAATATCATTAACTAGTAGACACACAGTATTTATGGATTCAATGGACTATAGTAAAAATGGTTTTTTTTTTTAACTAAAGGTGACATAAAAGAACAAAATAGATTGAGGGTAAGTGTACATTGTTTTAGAATGAAAACCGCGGTCGAGCCTAACCGTCTCTGTCCTTGTCAAGCTACAATTCTGGGTCTGCCTCTGTTCCTTTATCAAACTACAAAAATACTGTAAATGTTGAATAAAATGAAAACATTTGAACATAAAAATAAATCTGATGGCATTGCATTACTCATTAGATAGTTCAATGGATATGACTAATACATCTTATTTTTAACACAGAAAATTATAAAAACATCTTTTTAGTTAGGTAAATGATTTTATTAGTAACAAAAAAAACAACAAAAGAAATCTTGTTTCAACTAACGAGAGTGCGACACGTATATAATCCAAAGCATGACGTTCAAGCAAATTTGAAACGACATCATGTTCATGTCTAAAATAAAGGAACGGAAAGACATCAAAATGTAATGACTAGGTGATTGTTTCATCAACCACGTGTCATTAATTTACTGGTCGAACCTGTAAACGAAATATGCAAAAGCTAAACTGATAAAGGAACTCTCTTCTCTTCCGCCATGGCCATTTCATCATCTCTCTGCAGTTCAACATAGAGCCACAGTCTCACTCAGTCGAGATAAACAAAATTGGAGATTTTGATTGGACCCATGATTTTCATTTGGAGAAACTATTATCTTTGGGCTTAATCGGAAAATGCAAGTTCTCGCCTTATCCTCTTCTGCTTCCGCCGCTTATCTCGTCGGAAACTTACCGTTGTTTACTTCTACGGTTAGAGTGAGAAGCAACCGGGAGAGTTTATTATCTACACAAAAAAGGTTTATAGTTTCTGCTTCGAAAAGGGAAGAGCCTAAACTCAATGAATGGGATCAAATGGAGCTCAAATTTGGCCGCTTACTTGGTGAAAACCCAAAATTGACTTTGGCTAAGGTGAGAGAGACTCTTTCAAAATTTAGTTTATTAGAAAAATTTGAATTTTTAAATATTTCCTGATGAAATTATACAGATAGTTGCTAGAAAAGTGAATCCAGAAGCTTCCTTCGTTGAGATTGAGAAATCTTTCTACAAGAACAAAGGTAAAATTGTACAAGTTGAAGAGATTCCATTGGATTGGTCAAATGATGAGAAGAATAAGAAGAAGACATCTACTTCACTGGATGGATTGAATTTAGTAAAGCCTGTTCCCAAAGATGGAGTCAAGTTTGAAACTTTGGAAAAGCCAAATCCTGTTATGAAGAAGCCATTGGAAGCTTCTGCTCCTAAACTGAGATTGCCTAATGTTATATTGAGAAAGCCAAGCTCGTTCTATATTAGTAATGATGATGACGAGGAGTCTAAGTTGCGGTTGAAACCAAATCTTACGTTGAAAATGAGGAATGAGAGGGAAAATGAGAGGTTTAGTGACATGACATTGTTGAGAAAACCAGAACCAGTGAGTGTAGCTGCGGAAGAGGAAAGTTCTGTAGATAAGCTTCTCTATGATGAAACAACTATGGTGGAAGGAGAACAAGAAGATGGAGTATATTCAGAGTTTACTCTTTTGGAGAAGCCAGAAGTGAGGCCTGAGAACGTAGAAGAGGAAGTTGGAGTTAATGGAATGGTGGAATCGTCAGAGATTGAAAACAACTCAATTCCAACTGGTATAGAGGCAAACTATGACCTTTAACATATAGTCTAATGTGGAGCTGTTTCATATGTTTATTGTTTTATCAAGAAATGCAGCTTATTAATAATGAGATGTCCTCGGGATCCTATGAGGAGAAAACCATTAACAGTGATCAAATCGAGAATATTCCTTTGAAACCAATGCCTCAAACCATTGTTGAAGCTTCTTTACAAGGGAAACCACAAAGGTTAATATCTTGATTTTATGAAATTGAGTTTTCTATCTCCTTTCTTATGGTTTTGACTGACTGGTTATTTTTTTTTATATAGATTAGACCATTCTTCCGAAGAGCCATCAGTTTCGAACAGAGGACAATTGCTAACCGTGAACCATGAAGGTCGCCAGGTCTCTGTTGAGCTCAAGGGCCCTCCTTCTAGATCTTCCTTGGAGGTTCAGAAATAACACTCTTTTACTATATATTCATTCATAAGGTAAGAGGCATATGATAAACTCGTTATGTGTGAATTTAATAGGAAAATGATTGGAATAAGGCAGAGTCTCTAGTTAAGACAGAATTACGAGCTGATGTTGAGCTAATAAGCTCAAGCACTAGAGGATTTGCTGTAAGTAAGATCTGTACTCAGTTCTAGTTTTATCTCAGTTTTGTTTATTAATTTGTTTTTCTCTTCATTATCCCCTTCTTTTACAGGTTTCTTATGGATCTTTGATCGGATTTTTACCTTACCGAAACCTTGCAGCAAAATGGAAATTTCTAGCATTTGAATCATGGTTACGAAGAAAAGGTGTAGATCCATCATTATATCGACAAAGCCTTGGAGTAATTGGAGGTCAAGATGTCACAAGTAAAGCTCCATCAGATTCAAACTTAGATTCTGAAGTTACTAAGACGATCAATGGAGAAGTTTCTACTGATATGAAGCTGGAAGATCTTCTTGTGGTTTATGACGGAGAAAAACAAAAGTTCCTGTCATCATATGTTGGCCAGGTTTGACTCTAAAACTTCTATTATGATATACTAAGAAATGCTTCTTTATGCAAAAAAGTAAAAACTTATAAACATTTTACTCAATGCAGAAAATAAAAGTGAATGTGGTTATGGCTAATAGAAATTCAAGGAAGCTTATATTTTCGATGAGGCCGAGAGAAAATGAAGAGGAAGTTGAGAAAAAACGAAGTCTTATGGCTAAGCTTCGTGTTGGGGATGTTGTGAAATGTTCCATTAAGAAAATTACATATTTCGGTATATTCTGCGAGGTACTAACACCTGAAGTTATAAGTATGTTTGTCATCTTCCAAGAACAGAATACAGATTGTTGTGAGTAAAAACTAAAATGTTTGGTTGAAACAGCTAGAAGGTGTTCCTGCATTGGTTCACCAATCAGAAGTTTCATGGGATGCAACATTAGACCCTGCTTCATATTTCAAGATCGGTCAGGTTATATCTCAAACTATCATAAACGTTGCTAAGAATTCAAGATTGTTTAACAAACGTTTATTTTGCTGTTATCAGATCGTGGAGGCTAAAGTGCATCAGCTAGATTTTGCTCTTGAACGTATCTTCTTGTCTTTAAAAGAAATCACGGTGAGAGATATGTTTAAAAAGTTTATCTTTCTTGTGAAAAATGAATCAGTATCTCATGATTCATATATATATATCTCAATCATTTGATTATCTCTTTATACAGCCTGATCCTTTAACTGAAGCCTTGGAATCTGTAGTTGGTGACAATGATCAGTTGAGTGAGAAGTTACAAGCAGCAGAGCTTGATACTGAGGTAGTACTAAAGATCTTCTATGCCTTTGTGATCAAACCATTATTAAAAAACTTTATTGTGCAGTGGTCTGATGTGGAATCTTTGATCAAAGAGATGGAAATGGTTGAAGGAATCCAATCAGTTTCAAAAACTCGTTTCTTCTTGAGTCCGGGACTTGCTCCAACGTTTCAGGTACATGAAAACATCTAACAGACCAAAACCGCTGAGATTTGAACTCTGTTAGTGAAAAGTGTAAACTTTAAGATCCCTGGTTTGGTTTCTTTATCTCTCTCTCTCTCTGTAGGTTTACATGGCTCCAATGTTTGAGAACCAATATAAACTGCTTGCTAGAGCTGGAAACAGAGTACAAGAGGTAAAAGAAATAAAGAGAAAGATCAAATTTGGATCATTCAGTTTTTCAGTTATTGACTAATTTGTTATATTGCAGCTTATTGTTGAAGCATCATTGAGCAAAGAAGAAATGAAGTCTACAATCATGTCTTGTACCAACAGAGTTGAATGAATGAATGATTCCATTATTTTTTTTGTATTCGTCATCAAAGTGGTAACACTAATACACTTATGTAGCAAGGACAAAAATAAAATAATAAACAATGAAAATTCGGGTTTTTTTTGTAACAACATTAAAAGTATAAGGACAAACACGGTAAGCTTTTAAAACGTAAGGGACTTTAGTGATAGTACATTATTTTATTTTATTTATTAAATTCAAAATTTGTTGTTATCTTTGTCATCCGCAAAATAATTTTTACTTGTTCAAAACTATTGGAGTTGATGGCGACGACGAGATCAAGCTACAGTGCCTCAACAGATCATCAAGTTCCTTCATCACTCGTTAATTTAGGTACTTTGTTTTTACGTCCGATTTTAGAATCAGTAGAGTTTAGTGTTTGGTAACTTTGGTTTCGAAGATCTCTTTGAATTAGACTCTGTTTCTGCTCAATTTCTAATGTAGCAATGTCGATAAGTTCTACTGTAGGTGATGTGTGTTTCATTACTCCGTTGATCTTTGGATGGTATGAATCTAGTAGGTTTTACTATATTTAATGTTACTCCAGAACTCCAATACTCTGTAGAATTTGCCTTTGACGTTTGTGTTTGTTCTCTGCTCAGTTTCAAGTTAAATTTTGATAATCTTTTAACAATATCTGCCAATTCTCTCATGTATAATTTGGAAGGAAATGGTGCTGGTGTTTGTATAATGAGCAATGCATGGAAAGATGAACAAGAACCTTCACTCATCAGTTTCATTTCTGCGTTTCTTACCACAAACTCTTTCCGCCTTAACTTTGTTTCAATTTCACCTGTATGTTCCTTCATCTTCTTACGTTCTCCTTTTTTTCAGAAACTGAAGCTTAATAATTAGTTAAAGAATCAGTCACTTGTTTACTGTGATTATAGGATTTGATCTTTAACTGTGGAGGCGTGTCTATTGCTTTTGTTTTCGTGACTAAATGGGATTGTTGCAATGTCGCCTCCATCTTCAGCAGGTGTTCATCTATCCATTTTAATACATTCAACCTCTTTCGGTTCCAGTCCCCTATTTCTTTGTCTCTGTGGGTTTTGTTTTTATTTCTTTGACCTAACTTTGGCAGAATTAAGAGGCTGAAAGGACAATTTGCAAGACTTTATGTTGTTGCCACTCTATCAACTAAAGAGCAGAGCCATTCTTTCGCCCGATCTTACTTCCAGTAAGTGGTCTACACATCTTTCTACACTTTTCACCTTTACTTCTTCCCTGTAAATTAGTGAAGCCAGATTATTCTTTCTATAGATATGAGATGGAGTTTGGGAAACCTGCATTTGTACAAGTCACTGATGCCGAGATGGGATTCGAGAAGATTGTTAAGATTGCTCACTCTCGTGGGAGTAAGACTCCTTTGTTTTGTGTTAGTTCGATACTCTTATTGTTTCTTGACTGACTCTGATTAGAGATTGAAACTTGAGCTGCAGTGTGTAAGCAACAGAAGGTGGCGTCTAAACTCAAGCTTGAGGTAGGTTTTCAAAGATCATCTGGCTATAAGGATCTGCTTCAATATTTTTTTTTTTTCCCGATCTCTAAAGCTTCCATCGATTTCTTATATGAAGAGAAAGAGAACTGTCCAGGATACAAACATTTTCATCAGATTTGTCACATCTATACCCAACATCAACAAACATGACGCAAACATGGTAATGTTTTTACTTATGAGCTGGTTCAAGTTGTAAACTTAACCCTGTTTGTGATGAATTCTTCTTACTTACTTACTTACTTACTTACTTACTTACTTATGGCTCCCTCCCATTGGTTACAGCTATACCAAGCTATTGGTTCAATCGAAGCAATTGCTAAAGCATCCAAAGAAGACATTTTAGCCAACACAGATCTCTCTTCTGAAAAGGCTGATATACTCACTAGGTTTTTCCAAGATCCAGAGTTCTACCTTAGTCCCAAATTCAACTGATGACTGCATAAAACAGTTGTAAGATCACAAGTCTTGGCTGTATATACACTTCAGAACGTTTCTGAAGGTACCACTCAAGGACCCTTTATAGTTCTTTGCTATATAGACCTATAGTAGCCACTACAGTACCCAGTAAGTAAAAGGACTCACTTCTTTTACCTTTATTGCTTCAGCTCCTGTTTAATAAGTGTTTAGATGGTGTTAACTAATCTGAAACTTAATCAATTAAAGATCTGACCAGAAAGTAGTAATTTACTCGAAGTAAGTAACACGATATCGAATTATGAAAACGTTTGGAAAACTAAATGATAAGTTTGATAGTTAAGGACAAAAAATACCTAACTTGTGTTTTCTTTTTGTTGATGTTTAGGGTTTTTGGTTTTCTTTGATCTTAAGTAAAAACGACAAGCTAACAAACATATATAGAAGGGGTTTAGGTTATAATTTATCAATAATAATCAGTCATGGAATTCGCGCAAATATTAAATTAGCATTTTGAGAAATATAATAATTTATTGCAAATACTAAATTAGTCTCTGTATTCCCATAATCCCCGTAGATTTGATAATCATTAGTAGCTATCAAATGTGATTTCACATTTACAAAAATAGGTTAAAATTATTATTGCAACAAAAATACTTATTATTTTTTTTCCCTTAATTTTATTTTCAACCTTCCCGAGGATAGAGATAAGAGTCACTATCAATACGATGTAAGTGAAAAAGGAGGAATAATAGTGATCATAATAATAACTCAAGACACGGATCATCATCGTTGTCATCATCATCACTGCCTTTTTATAGAGAATCCAACAAAACACATCTTATAGGAGAGGCCCACTCTTTTTCTATTTTTTTTTTTTGCTTTGCGTGCGTTCTTATCAACTTGTAAAGAAAAAAAAAAGCTAAAGTTTTTCATTAAATAAGGACTCACACTGTTGTTTAATTTCTCTCTATCTATTTCATTTCCTCTGTTCTCTCTTTTCTTTATCCAAAAGGGTTACCGAGAGAATCGATTTTGCTTGATATTTTTTTCTCTCGAATACTCGGAAATGGGTTCTTCTGTGGAACAGAACATTCTTGTAACTGGTGGTGCTGGATTTATAGGGACACATACTGTTGTTCAACTTCTTAAAGAAGGTTTTAAGGTTTCGATCATTGATAATCTTGATAATTCTGTTATCGAAGCTGTTGATAGGGTTAAGGAGCTTGTTGGTCCTGATCTCTCCAAGAAGCTCGACTTCAATCTGGTAACTTTACTTACTTCTCTGTCTTTGTTTATGTGATTTTTTTCCAGAGATGAAGGTGTGTTCTTTTGTTAGCTGAACTTACATTTACAATATTACCCTTTGGGATTGGAATTTGTAAGTAGATAAGATAAGATTTTGGAGTTAATTTGATTGCAGGGTGATCTAAGAAACAAAGAGGATATTGATAAAGTTTTCTCCAAACAAAGGTATGATAGATTACAAATAGTATATCAGGGGAATTTAGTTTATAGCTTCTCTGGTTTGATTTCGCATTTTTTGGTGAGGTGACAGATTTGATGCTGTGATTCATTTTGCTGGTCTTAAAGCTGTGGGTGAGAGTGTTGGAAACCCTCGTCGCTACTTTGACAATAACTTGGTTGGAACAATCAATCTATATGAGACCATGGCAAAATACAACTGCAAAATGGTTAGATATGATTTTACAACTTCACAAATATTGTTTGATTTTACATTGATGTGTGTTTGTTGAAATACAGATGGTGTTTTCGTCATCTGCTACTGTTTATGGACAACCTGAAAAGATTCCATGCATGGAAGACTTTGAATTAAAGGCTATGAATCCTTATGGTCGTACTAAGGTAACAAACAATGCTTAGTTGTTGGAAATTATGGTATTGGTGGTGGGTTCACTATATTTCTCTTGTGTAGCTTTTTCTTGAAGAGATAGCTAGAGATATCCAAGCTGCAGAACCAGAATGGAGAATAGTTCTGCTGAGGTACTTCAATCCTGTGGGAGCACATGAGAGTGGAAGAATTGGTGAGGATCCAAAGGGAATCCCTAATAACCTCATGCCTTATATCCAACAAGTAGCTGTTGGACGTTTACCTGAACTCAATGTCTATGGACATGACTATCCTACCAAGGATGGTAGTGCGGTAAATACAGTCTCTTATTCCATTTAGTTTCAGATTGCTAATGAAGATATATATTAGAAAAGCTAAAAGGATGTTTTAAACAGGTCAGAGACTATATCCATGTGATGGATTTGGCTGATGGTCATATAGCTGCTCTGAGGAAGCTATTTACTGATTCAGAGATCGGTAACTCTATCTCAGACAATTAACTGTTAAAAGAGTTTAAGTTTGATTTGATTGATTCTTCTCAGACGTGTGTTATATTGTTTCAGGCTGTACTGCTTACAATCTAGGGACTGGGAGAGGAACGTCTGTATTAGAAATGGTTGCTGCTTTTGAAAAAGCTTCTGGCAAGGTAAAAGAAAAAAACAACAGCTTAACAAAATCATAAGGGTATATGTTTGGTTTTTACAATGGTGAAACCAAAAACATTTTCAGAAAATTCCAATCAAGCTATGTCCTAGAAGGTCAGGAGATGCAACTGCAGTTTATGCTTCAACAGAGAGAGCTGAGAAAGAACTTGGCTGGAAGTAAGTTTTAAACTTTTTTCTTACCTTTATATGATTGGTTTTGTTACTTACAAATTAATAAAAATTGATATGGTTTAAATTGTGAAAAGGGCAAAATATGGAGTAGTTGAGATGTGCAGAGATCAGTGGAATTGGGCAAACAACAATCCATGGGGTTACAAGAAGAATCTTTAAATTTTACTTTTACCATTTATAAATCACTTGATATAAAGGTAAAAGTAATATACGTATGATATATAGTTGTGATTTTATTTTCGACATGTATCGAACGTTATCTCTTACTTTGATGAATAAAATGATAAGTTGATTCAATGTGGAAGAAGATAGATACAACAGATGTACAGACCTGAATAGTTTCCAAACCCAAAAAAAGTATAATAATCTGTATAGACATATTATATGATATCACAAACAATGCAATCATTATCTAAAAAAACAAACCAGTCCTGTTTCTTTACCTTAACCCCCAAAGTCTACTGATCAAATGTTGTGTGGGTCAATGATGAACAAGTAAAGCTGTTTCTTCTATACTTCTTCTCGATCCAAGTTGCTACTCTTGAGGATATTGTATTTGCAGAGTGGACATGACGCGTTTATGTATAGCCATTTGTCTACACATGAGCAATGGAAATGGTGACCACAAGGAAGTTCCCTTAGTTCTGTTCCATCTTCATATTCACAGAGACAGATGCAACATTCCTATATTGCAAGCATAATTAATATATTTAGGGTTTGTTCTTCCAAGGACAAGGACCAAGTGTTGTTATAGTGTGTATACTTACTGCATCCTCTTGCAAAAGAGTATGTTCAATGGGTGAGTCTGTACCACACTCTGTCATTATTCCCTCTGTATTCTCCTCACCGGTGTGTTTGTTGGCATCTCCTACTTTGCGAAACTTGAATTTGGTGAGCTGCTCAATGTCTTCTTTTGAAGCTCCTTCCTGCTTTTTTTTGTTTGCAGTCTTGTGTTTAATACAACAGCACAATGTGGCGACTTAGGATATAAGATGAATTGGTTATGAGAAGTACCTGATCTGCAACGGCGTACAAAACTGCAATGATGCATGGCAGGCAACAGCAAACAGCAATGCCAATAACACAAGCCAATGCAACACAGAAGACAACAAAGAACACATCGAAACCAAGAAAGACGATAGACAACCTGAAGTAAAGCAAGGTATTTTTTCAGTGGTGAAATAGGTTAACACTTTGAGATAGTGGAAAGAACAAACCAGTAAATCCGCGGGGATTCTTGTGCTAATTCTTGACCACCAGCAGATACCCAGTAGAATCCAATGATCCACCATATAAATGAAAACATTGTGTTGGCAGATTCCAGATGCTTTGCAACACTGTTTTGAAAAATCATGCAAGTAAAATAAGAAAACATCCAAGGATAAAAAAACAAAGAGCTGGTGGCATAGACATGCTGAAACACTGTATGATTTCATTGTTTTGAGTTGTAAGAAATAGCCCTGGGCATTCGGGTCTTCGGTTCGGTTTCGGTTCGGTTCTTCGGTTCTTCGGGTATTCGGTTCTACGTAAATAAGTACCATTCGGGTATTTTAAAAATTCGGTTCGGGTTCGGTTCGGTTTCGGTTCGGTTCTTCGGTTCTTCGGGTATTCGGTTCTACGTAAATAAGTACCATTCGGGTATTTTAAAAATTCGGTTCGGGTTCGGTTCGGTTTCGGTTCGGTTCTTCGGTTCTTCGGGTATTCGGTTCTACGTAAATAAGTACCATTCGGGTATTTTAAAAATTCGGTTCGGGTTCGGTTCGGTTTCGGTTCGGTTCTTCGGTTCTTCGGGTATTCGGTTCTACGTAAATAAGTACCATTCGGGTATTTTAAAAATTCGGTTCGGGTTCGGTTCGGTTTCGGTTCGGTTCTTCGGTTCTTCGGGTATTCGGTTCTACGTAAATAAGTACCATTCGGGTATTTTAAAAATTCGGTTCGGGTTCGGTTCGGTTTCGGTTCGGTTCTTCGGTTCTTCGGGTATTCGGTTCTACGTAAATAAGTACCATTCGGGTATTTTAAAAATTCGGTTCGGGTTCGGTTCGGTTTCGGTTCGGTTCTTCGGTTCTTCGGGTATTCGGTTCTACGTAAATAAGTACCATTCGGGTATTTTAAAAATTCGGTTCGGGTTCGGTTCGGTTTCGGTTCGGTTCTTCGGTTCTTCGGGTATTCGGTTCTACGTAAATAAGTACCATTCGGGTATTTTAAAAATTCGGTTCGGGTTCGGTTCGGTTTCGGTTCGGTTCTTCGGTTCTTCGGGTATTACCCGAACCGAACCGAACCCGTTCGGATCCGAAAACAAATATCCAATCGGGTATTTTAATGGTACCGAACCCGAACCGAACCCGAAATTTTGGGTCGGAACCGAACCGGAACCGAAGAACCGATCCGATTGCCCAGGCCTAGTAAGAAACGTGTGAAACTAATCCCTAGTAGAATAAGGACAATGGTAATTTAAAAATAATGTATGAGTACTACCACACTTACTTCACAAGTTGCATTTAATCTCATTAGATAGTAAAATGCATAAAAGAACAGAAAAGATAGACTTTCTCTGTGAATAAAAGGTACAGACCCCAAAGGCCAAAGCTTTATATGAGATATAAGCAAGCAAACTGGATCATCCAAATTCCAAACCCAAACTCCATAGCAATATGTATCAAGTTCAAGCCAATAGAACCAGAGTTTAAATGCAACGAGTCTGACCTTTAGAAGGCTACCAAGCTAAACTCCTGCAAGTATCTCTACTTAAACAGTAACTAAATCTAGACAAGGCTTAAGGCAAAATCACTAGAAGAAGAAATCTAGGCAGATACCTGCTGCTGTCGAGCGACAAGTCCTGCTCATCTGAATTCCTCCTCGAAACCAAAGCATCTTCCTCCATGGAAGAAGAAGAAGAGGATGAGGAAGAAGAAGGTGAACGTGGAGTCGTCCTATTAGTTCTCCTCCTCCGATACTCAACGCACACACAAACCATATGCAATAGGCATTGGAAGGCATACCCCGAGAGCCAAACTCTAAGCGGCATGATAGGATGTTCATTCCTGCTCATCACCAGAACAGCTAAAGCAACAGAGACGAAAGCCAAATTCCAAACGATGTCAAGAACCACCACAGGCTTGGAGTAAGCCCAATCGCTTTGCCTCTCCTCAAGCTGCTCTGCAGCGGCTTCCCTTACACGCATAGATGGCTCACGCATCACACGTCCGCTACTAGCACGACTTAGAAACCTCGCTGCTTCTCTAAGACCTTGTCTCCTCACAGATCTTCGTTCTTCACCGTTCCTAGGACTTCCTCCGTTGCTTTGGTCATTCTCATCGCCGCTTAAAAGCAACGGAGCTGGATCTATTGCGTTAGGGGAAATATGACGAGATGAGGATGATGATTGTGGTAACGATGATGAATTCTCCGTTGACATTGTTTCTCTTCCGTGTTTTATCCTCCGGAATAAAGGAACAAAAAAATAACTAAATCGCTGAAATTTGTGTAACGTTACGCCATAAAAGGTACGAATTAGATCTTATAAAACGAAATTGGAATATCTAGGGTTTGGAACGTGTCCAGAAAGAGAGAAGAAGATGATGATCAAGGAAATTAACAGACGAATTGGTAAATAACTAAATATTGAATTATTTGGTCATTTAATACTGTCTTATTATATTATGTGGTCCTTAGTCAACGGTCAATAACCGGATAAATTACGCGGGTACAACGTTAATGGACCCTCCGGGTTTATTTTAATGTGTCCGTTCATATTTTTAAAGTATTTAAAAAAAAGAGCCTTCAACCCAAATTAATAATTTTAATCACTCAACGATGGCTTATTAAATAAATACAGATGGCCGTCAAAAATAAAACTAAAATAAACACACCGATGAAAATGATCGATTGGGTGCTGCCTCTTCCTGGTCATTTCCTATATGAGATGTTCATGGGCCAGTGGGCCGGCCCGTTTTGACCTAAAAAAAATAAACACACCGGGTTTATTTTATGTTTTCGTTCTGTTTTGTTATCAGTAATTATCCGGTATGCTTAACCGGACTTATCTTTTGTCAAGTTAATAATAGGATAGTGCAGGCACATTATATGTAGAACTAATCTTATTAACATTGCCGTTGACTTTCTCCCTTAGATAAACTTATTAATAATCACACACAACAAATAACATAATCAATATATTCTAATAATTTGATTTCACGTCTAAATTATTTTCTCTCTGGTCTAAGATTTTTTATAAGCCAGTTGAAGGATAATATCTTCAAGGAGCTGCCATTGAAACCATCTCGCCCAAAAGGTAATAATTTCGTGGGAAAAATAGATTAAACGTACGGTTGAATCTCTGAAAGAGAATTGAAAGTTAAAAACTTGTTTTTGAATCTCTGATAATAGATGCTCTGTTTCAATCTTTGTTAACAGATGCTCTGTTTCCAGAGATAATATATGTTCTGTTTCCATGTGTGTGTTCTGTTTCAATCTGTTATTCCTCTTATACGTTGTTCGTTGATCCGTTGATTCAAAAAGTCTGTGTTTTCTATTTATAGAAACTTCAGTTGTGGCCTTTATAAGAGGAGAGGAGAGGAGAGAGAGAATGTCTTCAAGTAGAGATATGGAGAGAAGTGGGAAGAACAGAGGAGATACCAAGTACAGGCCATGGCTGAGTGCGACAATCATCTTGGCTAATGTCGTTGTCTTCATCGTTGTTATGTATTTCAACGACTGTCCCAAGACAGCCGCTGGAGCCAAAGGTGATTGTGTGGGAAGCTTTCTCCACAGGTTCTCGTTTCAACCACTCAGAGAGAATCCTTTCTTGGGACCATCTTCTTCCACGTAAGTTTCTAAAAATCTCAAATCCCAAAACCCCCAAAAGTCTTAGTTAATTGCTTTGTCTACTCTGTTCTTGATATATCGTTCAATCAACATGTGAATTCAAAATATTAACTTGTATCTATCTCTGAGGATATGGCTAGACTCTGTTTTGGATGCTGATTATTCAGAATCTGATTATGGTTTCAGATTAGAGAAAATGGGAGCTTTACAATGGAGTAAAGTCGTTAAAGGCAATGAAAAATGGAGGCTCATTACATCTATGTGGCTCCATGCTGGTATCTTTCACCTCGTTAGTAATATGTTGAATATGATCTTCATTGGTATCAGCATGGAGAAGCAGTTTGGTTTCAGTAAGTCTTTTAACTCTCACGATCCTCTCATCTTCTCTATTCATATATTCAATATGTAATCTTGTAAACCAATTCTGTAGTCAAAATCGGATTCATCTACTTGATATCGGGTTTTGGTGGAAGCATTCTCTCAGCTCTCTTCCTTCAAAACAGCATCTCCGTTGGTGCCTCAGGTGCTCTCCTTGGACTCATTGGTGCTATGTTATCAGAGCTTCTCATCAACTGGACTATCTATGCCCACAAGGTATCTGCTTTGTTCACCATCTTGTTCATCATCGCAATAGATTTAGCAATTGGTTTGCTTCCTTGGGTTGATAACTTTGCTCACATTGGTGGGCTCTTAACCGGGTTTTTCCTCGGGTTTGTATTACTAATCCGGCCTCAGTTCGGGTGGGAAGAGTCACGTAACTCTTCTCAATACGGTTCACGTCCCAAACCAAAGTATAACCCATGCCAATACATGTTGTTCTTTATTGCTGCTGTTTTTGTAGTAGCCGGTTTAATAGTTGGGACGGTTATGTTATTCAAAGGAGAGAATGGGAATAAACATTGCAAATGGTGTCATCGCCTTGATTGTTACCCTTCCTCTAAGTGGTCTTGTTG